>PVJC01053967.1:0-10652 GCA_004026665.1 Murina feae | reverse complement strand
TTTTTTTTTTTTTTTTTTTTTTTTTTTTTTTTTTTTTTTCTTAAAGGCAGGTAAATGAGAGGCAGTCAGATCCTATATGTCCTTGTTAAAAAGTATTCTGGATCATTTCTAATTTTTGAGCCACCATGATCCAAGTCTTTTTGCTGTTTGTCTTACGTTTTGCCTTTTTGCATCTAATATAACATTTACATGTCATGGACAAAAGTAACAATAGCAGACCAAAAACAGTGATTAGGAACAGAAAATGTCTAATATTAGACCAGGAAAAATCTGAGGGGAACAAGCACCCCAGCCAACCAAAAAACCCTTTACATGCATTATCATAATTTTTTATTAAGCTAATTATGTTTCCCTTAGTTTTTCATCATCCATCTCTATAGCTATACAGTATTCATCCAGGTTAGATCCATATATAATTCTACCAGTGGAATTATCAGGGAAGTGTTCTTGGAGGTATTTTGCGTAAGGTGGGTCCTTTATAGTAGATATAGCCAGAAAAAAATGTACCACAGCTTATATTGATAGTAGGAGAAGACCAATGTGTGGCCCATAAAGCATTAATTTCACAATCATACCTGATAATCACAACATCATTGTATAGTAGGTGGGAAAGATTAGCAGGTATCCAAGTTAAATTCTTCATATCTAATAAGGGAGGAGGTTTGCGGGGGCAGATATTGTTTCCACTAGGGAACCATAAGGATGATAATATGAAAATCCTTTTGTATATATTCAATCAATATCAGTCAGATGATACAAAAACAAGGTTTAAGCAGTATCAGTTTGTGAGCATACAGGCCTTGTTGATGTCGTCTTGGGATAGCTGTCTGCCTCTGTGGTTGGCGACTTCTCATCCTCGAAAAGTCTCAGCTGTTTCTTGTCCTTGCAAAGTCTTTGATCTCCGTTGCAAATGGAGATGGGTGTCATAGATGGGCGTAGATGTCCATTCACAGTCAGGTGCCTTTTTAAAATGAGAAATGTGAATCCATGAGCTAACTCCTTTAAGTTTAGCTGCACATGGGTTAGTTAGTAATACCTGGTAAGGTCCTCTCCAATGAGGTTGGAGAGAGTCTCTTATTTGGTGTCGTTTCCAACACACCAAATCTCCTGGTTGTAAGCTGTGATCTTTGAAATCTTCATATCCCAGGAGTGCACTTGTGAAATGAATCTGTTACCAATTTGTCAATTTCTTTAAGTTGGTTAATAAGCCCTTGACAAAAATGTAAAATGTCTCCTTTTAGTAAAGTTGGTTCATTTGCCCCTTCATCCAGATGCATAGGGCGACCAGTGACTATTTCATAAGGAGAAAGCTTGTGTTTACCAAAAGGAGTAGATCTCAGGTTGAGGAGTACTATAGGGAGAGCTTTTGTCCAGGGGGAGATTAAAGGCTTCTGAAATTTTGGCTAGTTGAGTTTTGATTGTACCATTGGTATGTTTAACCAGTCCAGAAGACTGGGGGTGATAGACACAATGGAAATGCTATAGTATAGGCCAAATGTTACAGATGGATTTTATTATTTGACAAGTGTAATGAGTCCCTTGGTCACTATGCAACTCAGAGGGAATTCTCCAATTAGGAATTATTTTTTCTAGTAACAATTTACCAACTGTTAAGGCTGTTGCTCTCCTGCAAGGGAATGCCTCAACCCAATGAGAAAACATACAAACCATGACCAATATATATTTGGAACCTTGAAATGGTGGCATTTGGATAAAATCCAATTGCCATATTTCAAATGGGCCCAAAGGAAGTGGGAAATGTCCTTGGGATCCATGGAGTGGTTTTCCTGGGTTATATTTTGGACAGATAGAGCATTTACTATACACTTTATGGGCTACTGTAGGAGAAGGTTTCCAGTAATATTGTTTACTCCATGAAATCATCTTTTCAGGACCCCAATGTGTTAGCTCGTGTACATGCTGAAGTACAGGGAGTTAGGCCCGTGCAGGTAAAATAGGTTTCTGATTGGGTCCAAGCCATATCTGTCTATCTGGATCAAAAGTTCCCCCTTTTTGAGAGAACCAAGATGGTGGCATGAGGTATAAACCTAAATGCACAGCCTCCACAACTACATTATAAGAATGCAACTATACAGATAAATGGCCATCCTCCAGAACCAAGGGAGGGGAAGCTTTACAACTAGAAGGCAAGAGAAGGAGTGCTTGGAGACTGAACAGAAGCTCCCAGCGCCAAAACAGAGGTATGGTCGCGCTGAATGGAGGCGGCGCGGCAGTGCGGGTGAAAGGGAGGCGGCAGCTGCACTCGGGTCCGCGGCTTGGAAGATTATAAACTCTGGGGCCGCAATGAATGCGACGCAGGCTGTAAGGCAATGAGGCAGAAGACCAGTGGCGTTCTAGCAGTGCTGTTTGCAGCGACACAGACACCGAGATACTGGGTCTCAGAGGCGCGCAGACCCCAGGGCTTGGAGACGCCAAACCCGGGAGAAACTGCAGTGTCAGCGGAGGGACAGCCATTACGGGTTGCTCTACCCCAGTGATTCTGAGACCCCGCCCCACCCCACCTACAACCCCGCCCAAGGTGTGCGCCTGCCAGCCTTCAGCATAACCTAAGGGTCTGCAGCTGGGACAGGACTCCAAAAGATCCAAACCCCAAACAACGAGGAGAAAGGCCTGCAGATCATTTCCTCCCAGTGATACCTCCCAGTGATACCTACAAAAAGACTGTGCACCCAGCCTTCAAGGCGTACAACAAGCGTGTCCACCCCAGGTGATTGGGGAGGCTGAATCACTGGGCCATATACACAGAAAGCTAAAATTCAGAGACTAAGAAGCAGGTCACAAATGACAGAAATGGAGGAACGAAAACGACTGGCTATAGAGTTCAAAACCACGGTTATAAGACTTTTCAAGAATATTCTAGAGACTGCCAATAAATTTAGTGAGACCCTCGAGCATATGAAAAAATCAAGCATACACTGACTGAAATAAAGAATAATATACAGAATAATATAATAAAGAATAATAAACAAAGAATAATATACAGAGATCCAACAGCAGACGAGAGGATCATAAGAATCAAGTCAAAGATATGAAATATGAAGAAGCAAAACCCACCCAACCAGAAAAGCCAAAAGAAAAAAGAATAAAAAAATATGACGGTAGTGTAAGGAGTCTCTGGGACAACTTCAAGCGTACCAACATCAGAATTATAGGGGTGCCAGAAGAAGAGAGAGAGCAAGATATAGAAAACATATTTGAAGAAATAATGACAGAAAACTTCCCCCACCTGGTGAAAGAAATAGACTTCCAAGTCCAAGAAGCGCAGAGAACCCCAAACAAAAGAAATCTAAAGAGGACCACACCAAGACACATCATAATTAAAATGCCAAGAGCAAAAGACAAGGAGAGAATTTTAAAAGCAGCAAGAGAAAAGAAGTTAGTTACCTACAAGGGGAGACCTATACGACTGTCAGCTGATTTATCAACAGAAACTTGGCAAGCCAGAAGGGAGTGGCAAGAAATATTCAAAGTGATGAACAGCAAGAACCTACAGCCAAAACTACTTTGCCCAGTAAAGCTATCATTCAGAATTGAAGGTCAGATAAAGAGCTTCACAGACAATAAAAAGCTAAAGGAGTTCATCACCACCCAACCGGTATTATTTATATGAAATGCTGAAAGGTATCTTTTGAGAAGATGAAGAAAAAGTAAAGATAAAAATTATGAACAACAAATACATATCAACAAGTGAATCTAAGAATCAAGTGAATAAAAAAATCTGATGAACAGAATAAACTTGTGAATAGAATAGAAACAGAGGCATAGAAAGGGAGTGGACTGACAATTTTCGGGGGTAAAGGGTGTTGGGGTGCAGGAAGAGAATGGACAATAATCATATACCTATGGATGAGGACAGCGAGGGGGGGGCAAGGACAGAGGGTGGGGTGGGAACTGGGAGGAGGGGAGCTATGGGGGGAAAAAGAGGAACAACTGTAATAATCAGGACAATAAAGATTTAAAAAATAATAATAAATAAAAGTAGAGCTTTAAAAAAAAAGTTCCCCCTTTTTGTTGCCATATTCTCTTTTCATCTTCTGTGGCTGTGTGTTGAAACTGTAAAAGATAATCTTTTAATGATTTAATAGGAAGTAAAGAACATTCTCGAGTCTGGTTAACTTGACTGTTCAATGCTGCCTGCTTAGCTGCAGCATCAGCAAAATGATTTCCTTTTGCTTATATGGTGGTGCTTTTAGAATGCCCTGGGATTTTTATAATTTCCAATTGTTTCAGTTGCTGTATGGCATCTAAAAGTTCTGCAACCAGTTTTCCATTTTTGGGGGCTGCCCAGAGGAAGTTAAGAAGCCTCGCTGCTTCCATAACATTCCAAAGTCATGAGCTACACCAAATGCATATTATCAGTGTAGAGATTGGCTACCTCACCTTTGGCCAATGAGTTCAGCTTGCTGGGCAGATATGATTCCAGACAGATGAGAACTTTCAATTACATCCACCATGGAAGTTATGGCAGATCCAGCTTGGAGATGTCCTTGTTCATCCCTTAGATAAGATCCATCTGTGAACCAAGTTAAGTCAGCATCATCAATCATAGTTTCCTGTAAATCATTCCTAGGAACAAGAAGGCGGTCAGTAAGTAAAACACAGTTGTGGGTGTCTCCATCCTGTAACGAGGGTAACAACGTGGCAGGGATAAGGCGATTACACGAACTTAAAGTAATATTAGGTTCAGAGAGCAGGAGCACCTCATAAGAAGCCAGTCGACTGACAGAGAAGTGTTGAGTGTGATGAGAGTTCAGCAAGGATTCAACAGAATGAGGAACGTATATAGTTAAAGGGGAGCCCACGACTATCTCTTCTGTCTGTTTACATGACAAGGCTGTAGATGAGATGGCCCTCATGCAAGGAGGGAGCCCTTTTGCCACTGAATCTAGTTGCTGACTATAATACCCTATAGGTCTATGGTAGTCTCCGTGTTTCTGAGTTAAAACTCCTAAAGCATTGCCTTTACTTTCATATGTGAAAAGGAAGAAGGGAAGTTTATAGTTTGGATGCCCCAGAGCAGGAGCTTTAGACAGTGCTTCCTTGAGAATCTCAACAGCTTATTTCCCTTCAGGGTTCCACTGAATTGGATCAGGTGTATCTGACTTTAACAGGGCATAGAGAGGCTGGGCTATCAATGAAAAGCTTGGAACCTGTTTAATTAAGCCATCGAAGAATTAAAGACTGAGCCAAATGAAAAATCTGCTAGGTTTTATTGGGAGCAAACGGGCAGGTTCAGTGGTCTAGGGAAGGGAGAGAGGCCAGTGGAGTCACGCCCGGGCCAAGTAGGGCCGCGCTTTTAAGGCTTAGAGCAGGTAGTAGTGAGGAGAGAGGGGTTTGGTATGAGGAAGTGATCCTCGGAACGTTTGGACCCCCCCACCCAACCCCACCCCGCTTTGCTGGAGCCAGGGGCTATGGATGAGCAAGCAGTTTCAGGATCTCAGCATTGTTCCAGGAATCCATCATTGTAGCCATTTAAGGTCAGGGCAGTCGGGCTGCACCTGGGGTGGGGGATGATTTATGACTCCCTCGATCAGGTGAAAGCTTGGACAGAACCCAATTTCTACAATATGCAATCAAGCCCAGGAATCCTCTAAGCTGCTTTTTTGGTTTTGGAAGAGGGAAAGATAGGATTCCTCTAAGCCTTTCCAGGTTAAGCAGTAGCCCATCCTTTGATATGAGATGGCCCAGGTATTTTACTTGAGGTAAGCAGAATTGAAGCTTATCCTTTGAAATCTTATGTCCCTTTATAGCTAGCTGTTGTAGTAAGTAAATTGTGTCCTTTTGAGAGTCTAGTAATGTCCTAGAGCATACAAGTAAATCATCCACGTACTGAATTAGAGTGGAATCTCTAGGAAATTTAACATCATTTAGATCAGCTTTTAATGTCTGAGAGAAATAGGTGAGACTTTCTGCATATCCTTGGGGCATCACAGTCCAAGTAAATTGTCAATCTTCCCAAGTGAAAGCAAAAAGACATTGACTGTCCTTTTCTACTAGAATGCTGAAAAAAAGCACTACATAAATCTATTACTGAAAAATATTGGCAGTCCTCAGGAATAGTTGATAATAAAGTATGTGGATTGGAACCACAGGATGTTAGGGAATAACTATCTTATTCATAGCTCTGAGATCCTGCACAGATCTCCACCTTTTCCCATTTGGTTTATTTACTGGGAAGATAGGAGAATTACAGGGACTCGTACATGGAATTATAAGTCCTCTTTTTAAGTAATCTAATCTAATAAAAGAGTAATATTGAAATTGACTGTTTCTCCAGGATGCCTAAGCCACACCTACCAGCCAATCAGAGCAGCTGTATGCAAATTAACCCAGCCAAGATGGAGGCCAGCAGTGATGGAGCTAGAGTAAACAGGAGGCTTCCGTTGCACCAGGAGTAAACTGTCTGCCTAGGCCAGCTGAGCCTCTCCCGGCTCCAGGCAACATTGTTGCAATTATAGAAGCCACAGAGCTGAAGCAAACAGGAGGCTTCCGTTGCACCAGAGGTGGAGGAAACTGCCTAGGCCGGCTGGGTGTCTACTAAGGCAACATTCTTTCAATTATAGAAGCCACGGAGCTGAAGCCAATAGGAGGCTTCGTTACCTGCCTAGGCCTGAGCTTAAAGCAACAGTGTATCAATTATAAAAGATAAATAAACCCCAGAAACCTGCTTCCAGCCAGCCTTGCTGGGACGTTGGATCAGTGGGAGCCATGGGCAGCCCGAAAACGGCCCTCAGCCCTGCACCCAGGCTGCCCAGGCACCCCAGTAGGGACTCGAACCCCAAAGGGACTGTGGGCAGCCTGGAAACAGCCCTCAGCCCTGCACCCAAGCTGCCCAGGCACCCCAGTAGGGACTTGAATGCTGAAGGGGCTGTGGGCAGCCTGAAAACAGCCCTCAGCCCCTCACCCAGGCTGGCCACATCAAAATGGGGTGAGGGTCCACACTGGGGGGCTTGGCCAGCCTGCAAACAGCCATCAGCCTCTCACCCAGGCTGGCCAGGCATGCCAGCAGATGGACATCCCCTGAGGGGCTTCAGACGGCAAGAGGGCACAGGCCGGGCTGAGGGACTTCCCACGTGCACAAATTTTTGTGCACCAGGCCCCTAGTCTTGTATAATGGGCTTAATTCCAGCTAATGCATCAGGTCTTAGAGGATATTGGTGAATATTATGTAGAGGCAAAGTACTATCAATAGTTATTTTAATAGGAGTGGCTGACTCAATCTTTCCAATATCTGTACTGGAAAGGGCCCAAAGTTGCATGGGAACTTCTTGCAACACAAGAATGTCTTGGTTAAAGGGGGAGCAAGAGGAGAAGGCAGCCATGTCCTCCTCACCTTGCTTTTCTTTTCCACCCTGGATGAGAGCGAGTGAGGGAAGTAAGAGGGAAGACTAAGCGAACAATCTTTCTTACGCAGCTCTATGCGATGATAAGGTCCTCGGCCAAACCTCAGACCTCAGACCTCTGTGTTCATGTCCTAGCTCCACCACTTGCAAGTCAATGGCCTCGGTCAAGTAACTTGACCTTTCTGAATCTCATGGCTCAGTGACAGCAGACACAACTCATGTGCAGCCATTGGCACCGTGCCTGGCACAGTTAAGTGCGTCGTAAATGTGTATCCGCACTGAATGCCTTGCTTGCCTTCCCGAACTCTCTTTTCAGGCTCCCTTCATCGATATTTGTATTTCAGACTGTTCACCTTCTGTGTATACTCTTAAGGCTGTTTCTCGGACTCCAGTGCGGTAGCCCCTTTCACGTCCTGCGTGGTTCAGGGTACCTGTTCAGGGTTCAGGTTCTGGAGAAGGCCGCACACAAAATGAAGAGAGGCTAGAAAAGGATTAATTTAGGAAATGGGGGCCAGGCGGGAGTCCACCTCTAGGGGGAGGGCTACACACGGCTCTGGCCTTGCTATCCCTTTTATTCAGTTTGGGATACACCCATAGCCCTTAGACAGTCAAGTTCCAGTAGCAGACAGACTATCTTATCAGGATTTGCATGACTATGTGGTGGGGAAGTTACTTCAGCTCCCATTGTCTCCACTAAACAGTGGGTGCATAGCTCTGACCTTTGTCAGGGCTTTGTCATCAGCGTTCTGGGTTCCTTGTCTACACCTCTCTGCTAGAGAAGACAATAGGCGGCTTCCCACACTCTGATGTTTTGTTATTCTTATCTAAATTAAGGTGCCTTAATAGGCACCTCTGGAGTGTGTGACCATACAAAAATTTACAAACGCCTTTAAACCTGTAAGAGTCGGCTCTTTGTGGGTCAGTGATTTTATTTAGTAAAATATTTAAGTTTGTGTTATCTCTTTAAAATTAACGAGAAACCCGTCTTTCCTTCCTTCTGCTCCAGGTGTGTGTAGAGGAGTGGAGAACGCTCCGGGTTTCTCTGCTTTTATCCATTGCTCCAGTTTATAATTCATAGAAAGGAAGGTGCAGATTGCTCGCTGTGCAGGCGCTGTCCTGCTCTCCCGGCAGATGCGGCCATGGCCCCCTTAGTAAGCCAGAGGGCCTACCTGCCAGGTGTGGCCATGTGTCCTGCCATTTCTGTGACTTTGCCTCTCGTCACTCCCTCTAATGCCCCCTTCCAGGTGTCTGCCTTGGGTTCTGTGGAACCTTCCCTTTGTGAATGGAGAGTGCACTGAGTGACTATTACAAGCTGTTGTAGGCTTATATGTGAGACAAGTGGGGTCTACTAGCATTTTGTGATTCCCCCCTTCCCAAAATGTCTATTTTGTGACATTTTTGTGGAGCATGTCTGTTTTGTACCTGACTAGAGATTTATTCTCTAACAATTTGACATGAGAATATTGTAGTTTTTGTTTGACATGTATAAAGTTGTCACACTGTTCTGCCATTTGTTTTTCTAGGATAATCTTTTTGGGGCTACAGCTGTCAAGAAGCAAGCATCAGCTCTACCAACTCTGAGCCAAGAGAAAACAAAACTCTCTGAACCCCCCAAAAAGAAAGCATCTGCCTTGCTGTTTAGCAGCGACGAGGAGGTGGGTGGGAAGTCTCCCTGCAGGAGCGGGCACTGCTGGAGTAAGAGTCGCGGCTGTCCTGAGCATTTTCTTTCTCCACCTGCTTTATGTCTAGTGAAGTTCAGCCCCTAGAGACCTTTTTGAGCACTTGAAGAAAGATATTTAGTCCAGTATATTAAACTAAAGGGCATCTTTTTAAAAAGGGTTAAAAATAAAATAAGTATGGCCCTCAAATAATAATGTATGCTAATTCAAATGAGTGGGGCCTTATTTTATCTTATTACATGATCACTATGTTTCATTAATCAAGAACATGAATCTAGACATGGTAAGAACATCCTTTGCAAGTTTAACTTCCTTTTTATTAGTCTTAACAACATTTCCATTCACTATCTAAACTAATAAAAGGGAAATAGTAAAATTAACCGTTTCTTCGGGATGGGGTAAGCCACGCCCACTAGCCAATCAGAGGGACTGTATGCAAAATAGTCCAGTCAAGATGGCGGAGGCGGGAGCCGGCAAGAAGCCACAGACTGCGGCCTCTGCCGCAAATACAGGTGGCAGCCGAGGGAGGGAGCAGTCAGTCAGCCCGGGGGCTTCCATGGGCCTGGATGGGTCCCAGGGAACACATGCACGGAGGCTGCTAAGCCTCGGAGCAACCCACCCAGGCCCATCGCAGCCCCGGGGGCGGCCGGCTGGTCCAGAGACTGTGATTGGCCTGGGTGGGTCCCGGGGCACAGGCACGCAGGCTGCTAAGCCTCAGAGCGACCCCACTCAGGCCCATCGCGGGGGAAACGGGACCAGCCGGCAGAGGGGCTGCGATCGGTCTGGGTGGGTTCCGGGGCACACGTACGGAGGCTGCTAAGCCTCCGAGGGACCCACTCAGGCCCACGACAGTGGGGGCGGAACCAGCCGGCCCAGGGGCTGCGATGGGCCTAGGTGGGTCCCGGGGCACACACACACGGAGGCTGCTAAGCCTGCTTCAAACCCACCCAGTCCCATCGCAGCCAATGCGGGGGTGGGACCAGCCGGCCACCCCAGGTGGGTCCAGGGGCATACACGCAGGGAGGCTGCTAAGCCTGCTTCAAACCCACCCAGTCCCATCGCAGCCAATGTGGGGGTGGGACTAGCCAGCCGCCCCAGGTGGGTCCAGGGGCACACGCGCAGGGAGGCTGCTAAAGCCTCTGTGAGACCCACCCAGACCCATCGCAGGGAGGGGGGCAGCCAGCCGGCCCAGAGACTGTGATTGGCCTGGGTGGGTCCCCGGGCACACACGCACGCAGGCTGCTAAGCCTCGGAGCGACCCACTCAGGTCCATCGCGGGGGAAGCGGGACCAGCCGGCCGAGGGACTGTGATTGGTCTGGGTGGGTCCCGGGGCACACAGGCACGCAGGCTGCTAAGCCTCCTTCGAACCCACCCAGGCCCATCGCAGCCACAGTGGTGGTGGGACCAGCCGGCTGCCCGGGGGGCTGCGATGGGCCTGGGTGGGTCCTGGGGCACACACGCACAGAAGCTGCTAAGCCTCTGTGCATGTGTTTCCTATGACCCACCCAGGCCCATCGGAGCCGCAGCAGTGGTGGGCTGGCTGGGCAGCTGGAGACAGAGGGGCTGCGATCGGTCTGGGTGGGTTCCGGGGCACACGCACGGTGGCTG
>PVJC01053966.1:0-10623 GCA_004026665.1 Murina feae | reverse complement strand
TTTTTTTTTCGGGAGATGTCTTACTTTCAGGGAAATAGGGTAGCTGTACCTGGTCACACGTTGTTGTGGCTCAGTCTGGTTAAATGGAAAAGAAAGAAAAGAGAAAGAGCACATTTCTAATATGTTTAATTACACAATGCTTGTGGGTATACAATGCGCCTTCCTGGGTGGCTGCCCCTAGCATGCCACCACCCTTGCCTTGCTTGGCTGGTATGGCCTCATACACATGTGCCTCTGCAACCCGGGCCCCCCAGCGCCAGCCTGCACCCCTGCTTCCCACCAGTGGCCCGCGCCCCTTACCCCACACCCTGCACTCCACACCGAAATGGCCTGGCCGCTCCCAACTCCTGCTGGCAGGGGCCCTTGCCAAGCCTCCCAAAAGCCAGAGGAAAAAGGAGCTGAGGAAGCTCTCCCACCTTAGCCCACTACACTCCCCGTGAGCCCTCAGCCGCCAGCATCGGAAGGGCGGGGGAAACCGCAGCAGCTGCTGGCAACCCGAGCCCCAGCCCAGCCCCAGCCTGAGTCCCAGCCCTGCGCTGGTTGATATTTCACAACATGATAATTGGCACACCAATTGAATTCCATCCTTGGCAGACTGAGTGAATTCCAAAATTCTGTTGGATAATTAACCACCTCATCTGCTTCCACAACAGTGTCAATGGACTTGTATGTGACTGCCTGGCTTTGAATGTTAGACTGAATAATATAGTTAAGTTCTTAGTGTGTGTTGCTTTTACATCCAACAGATGGTGCTGTTTTTCAAAAAAAGCATGTTTTTACCTGTTTTTTCAAAAGAAGCATGTTTTTACCTGTCACAGGTGTGACATCTATAAAATGTAGGTATATAAAAGCATGCACGTATTCAAATGCAACATTGTGTCAAAATTTCAAAGCAATTGGTGAATAACTTTCAGAGATTTGAGATTTTGAACAAATGAACATTTACATTTTTATTTATATAGATTTTTAAAAAATGTTTAGATGGTGGTATTTCTTTCACTAATTTTAAAGCCTTCCTGATTACAGTATCTCAATAACACTATTTATAGAAATTCAGGCTATACTAGAAGTATAGAATGACATTGTTAAACTCAAGAAGATTTGACATTGACTTTTTTACTTTGAATTTTAATTTATGAAATATAACAACAAAATATAACTCATTTTGCAAAAGCAGAAGATATTTTTAAACTCTAAATTTTATGAAATAAAAATGTCACTTCAGCCCAGCTAGCATTATTCAGTGGTTGAGCATAGACCTGTGAACCAGGAAGTCACGATTGGATTCTTGGGCAGGGCACAGGCCTGGGTTGGGGGCTTATCCTCTAGTGTGGGTAATGCAGGAGGCAGCAAATCAATAATTCTCTCTCGACTTTGATGTTTCTATCTCTCCTTTCTTCCTCTCTGAAATCAATTATATATTATATATATTTTTTAAAGTAACATCATTTATTTTTCCATGAAACCTTCAATTAAGATATTTTAAAAACTGAAATTTCAAATTCATCATAACTTCCACTGTGTCTGTATGAAATGTCATTGAAGCCTAATAACTATTTTATCCAAAATAACCTTATGATCATGGATCCTTAATTTGGTATGTCATGTGAACACCAAAGTATGGCCCTGATCTCCACCCTGAACCTTTTCTCTTAAGCTTTTCCTTTCTGTCCGTCCATAGATGGTCTTTTTATTTATCCCTCCAGTTGTCTTACCAAGGCCACTTGTTTGGCTGTTGTTTAGTTCAGCAGGACATTCATTTTGTGTCCCATGGGCTATTGATATTAGGTGCAAAATGGAGTGAGTTTGGCTCCTGAGCATGGAGTGGGGTGAATGTAAAGGTGGAGAACACTTGAATACTTATACGTTTTCTTTTCATTCTTTAAAATGCAGAGAAAGAACTGGTTATGTGTAAGAAACCAATAAGACGTAACAAATAGAGTAAACTTGAGAGGTTGCAAGATAGGATGTGACTCCAGGCTGTGGATGGGAGGCGTGGATTAGAGAAGAGCACCCCTTTAAGCCTTAGTAGGGGAGCAGTCAGAAAGGGCAAGTTCATTGCATACTTGTAGGTGGAAATTGTTCAAATTTTCATCACGTTGGTCAACTCTATGACCATTATGGAAAAACATCTGCTAAAAATGAAATTGGTATAGGATGTGAAAAATGCTTCAGTAAGCGTGGAACATTTTGAAACATTGTATAAGGGAAGGAAAAATAGACATTGTAGGATTGCCAGGATCAAGCCAATGTAGACCAAGAATATATAAAAGCACTCATTTGTGAGTGTGGGTGAATTACTCTCTGGATAGTGCTTAGTTTCAGAGAATAGAGAAAGATTTATCTGGGTTGGAATTTTACCTGGTGGTATTAAAAAGACAATATAATCAATAAGAGAGTAGGTAAACTTAGATAGAAAAAAAACAAACAAAGCACACCTAAGTTGGAAAGATGGAAATGGTTCAGGACTAATGGGAAAAGAGTAACTAATAATATAAACAGCTTTGAAAGATCAGAGAGCAGTGGTGTTTTAACTATGTGCGAGAGCTAGAGAGACAAGAGCTTGTGAAACCGGGCTGCCTGAAGTCACCCTTTCAGAGTTGTTTCAGATGAATTTAAAATATCTCAGGAGTGTCCACAGCAATGATCAGTTGTAGTTGTTTTGAAAGTTTCCTTCAATTGCCTGTTAGCTCATACATAAGCGGGGGGAAAGTTCCATTTCATTGTTTATGGCAAACATTTGAGGCATGTCCTATTGGACATGCTAAACATCCTGAAGCACCCCATCCCCACCCCCTCAAAGAATTATCTTATGCGCCAAAAGTCAATAATGACAAGTTCAAAAACCTGTCTTAAATATTATTGATGTATTTTGATATTGTAGAAAGAACCTGTAGTTACAGAGGCAATATGGGAACAGACCAAGTCTTCCATCCTTGTATTTGGACATAAGTTATGCCGAGAAAGCAAACTTGCTGGTTGAATGTCTGAGAGCAAATATGCAGTCTCCATTGTGCTTCTCAGAATATTCAGCTACAGCTCAAGGACGCCAGCGTCCCTTTACTAGTTCATTAACCAGGTGAGAGAAAATAAAGCTATGGGTTGTGCTAGGTCATTTCTTACAACAAAGTAAGTCTAATGCATGGATTTTCACTCTATGAGGAGGAAAAAAAGTTTTTTAGCAAAGGTTTCTTCAGGCTTCAGCCATATTAAAGGGTCCTCAGTAGAGACCAGCCTAATCATAGAAAGGAATACAAATGTAAAGAGACAACAATAAAAGTGCCTTGTTACACCCTGGCTTATATGGCTCAGTCGGTTGGAACATAGGCCTCTGCACCAAAAGTTGGTGGTTCGATTCCAAGTCAGGGCACCTACTCAGACTGTGAGTCCAATCCCCAGTTGGGGTGCATGTGGCAGGCAGCCAGTTAATGTTTTTTACTCTCTCCCTTTCTCCCTTCTTCTCTCTGAAATCATTAGAAAATTATTTGCACATTTGGACAACACCACTTTTTAGGGCTATAAATTAAGATACCTAAACAGAGAAAAGAGAAAAGTCCGAGCTCTATTTGTTGCTCACAATAAAATAGTCTCAGACACAAAACTGTCATTGTAGATAAAATCAGTCATCTCGCAGTGGGTGTTAAAATACTAGCAAGTGTTTATTATCCAAAAACCTTCTTTCTTCATTAACACACAGCATGCCCGGCATATATCACAGTGCTATTTTATGAAGGTGCTCAATGGTTTACTACATAAAGAAAAAAAAAAAATCTTTGCATTTCTAACGAGTGTGTTTAAATTGCATTATATGACTACAGCTCACCTTCACTTCTTACATATTTGAAGATATTTTATTTCATATTTTAAAAATTACTTAAAATACCAGCTAAAGGGCAGTTGAATTTTCTCCTAAATTTTTGATATTTCTTAAAAGTAAAAAATAGATAAATGGTTATCAGGTTATTTAACAATGGAAAAGGAAACATTGAAAGAGTTCACAAGCACTCACAGAAGTTATCCATTAATTCCTCAACCTAAAAAGAAATTCTTAACGTGTTCATATATTATACAAGGTTAGGCTCAACAGACAATTTAGAGACTTTCATTTAAGCTATGTCATAAATACTTTTATGTATGTAAATATTATTCAAAAGTATTTTTAAATATCTATCTAGTATATGATTATGAAATTAGAGAAATTAGTCCTGTTCATTCAAAAAATAAAAAAAATAGGCTATCAAATACAAGAAAACTCATCTAAATACAAAAATGTCTGTTAACTCTGATAATATTTTAAGATACACGCCGTAATGTTCTATGCATGTATCTTCACTGAAAAAAAGTCATGTATATAGACATTATGGTTTCTAGTTTGCTTTTTCTCCTGTAAATAATATCATTAGCAAGTTTAAACAAGTTTAAATGTTCTCTAGAATATTATTTTGATGATTAATAGTGTTTGCTTTATAGTTAACATTGTTTTTTTTTAAATATATTTTATTGATTTTTTAGAGAGAGGAAGGGAGAGGGATAGAGAGTTAGAAACATAGATGAGAGAGAAACATTGGTCAGCTGCCTCCTGCACACTCCCCACTGGGGATGTGCCCGCAATCAAGATACATTCCCTTGACCAAAATCAAACCTGGGACCCTTCAGTCTACAGGCCGACACTCTATCCACTGAGCCAAACTGGCCAGAGCCATTGTTGTTTTTTTAAAATGCATCCTTGTTTTGGAACTTACAATTTCATTATTTTCAAATTCTAAATAATTCTTAATAGAATATCCATATAACAAAATCTTTATTCACATATACATTACTATTTTTTAAATAAATCTCTGGGAATGACATTGCTCTAAGGAAAAGAATGCACCTTTAAATAATTTTTATATATATTGACATAGCGCTCTTCCAAAAATCTTATGCTAATTATACTCCCAAAGTAGCGATGACATTTTAAATGTCTGATAAATGCTTCTCTCTGAACTCTCTCCAGAGTAATAGTGTTGTGGCTCATTAATTAGACATTCATGCATTTGAGAATGCCAGTTGTGTACTATATAGAGCTTAAAAATTTCTTTAAACATATTATCTTTTCTTTTAAAGTATTTACTACATAGGAATAACAAATAATTAGAAAACAGTTGTGAGGCAGAATATAAAGTTCAAGACAGTATTTAATTTCTAATCCTTTAAAAATGTAGACTGATAGTGTGATCAAGAAGCTATTTGAATGCTGAAAAATTAAATATATTTTGAAGACATAAGTTCAAATGGACACAAAATATTATGAAGGACATTTTAACCACTAAAAATGGCAAAGCAAATAGTTACAGATTGTAGTGAATATGTGCTAGAGTTCCTATAGAGGTAGTTCTGCATAGAAAGTTATCATTGGAACCATTAGAGATGGAAATAGAATAGTGAATTTGTTTGTGAATTGTGATTGAAGAGTGGTAAAAGCTAAAGACTTACCTTTTACAGACTGGCAAGCCTACCCAGAAGTTTGCCATCAAGTTGTCCCATAAAATAAATTAGGGAAGAAATCATGTCTAAAATAGCCAACAAAGTAACCTTGCTTGAGAAAAGAAATTACCAAAGAGCAAATCCTACATAATAAAAGCCTAATATGAAAATCAACCCCATTTCTTACTAATGTAAGAGAGCTATATGCACAGATGCACACATATTTGAAAGTATTTTTTAATAGCAGACAGAGGAGATTCTGTCTGAAATTTTTAATTTTTTAAATTTATCTTTGTTGTTCAGATTTTTACAGTTGTTCCTCTTTTTTCCCCATAGCTCCCCTCCTCCCAGTTCCCACCCCACCTTCGGTCCTTGCCCCCCCCCACTGTCCTCATCCATAGGTATACAATTATTGTCCATTCTCTTCCTGCACCCCCAACACCCTTAATCCCCGAAAATTGTCAGTCCACTCCCTTTCTATGCCTCTGATTCTATTCTATTCACCAGTTTATCCTGTTCATCAGATTTTTTATTCACTTGATTTTTAGATTCACTTGTTGATAGATATGTATTTGTTGTTCATAATTTTTATCTTTGCTTTTTCTTCTTCCTCTTCTCAAAGGCTACCTTTCAGCATTTCATATAATACTGGTTGGGTGGTGATGAACTCTTTTAGCTTTTTCTTTGTGAAGCTCTTTGTCTGACCTTCAATTCTGAATGATAGCTTTGCTGGGTAAAGTAATTTTGGCTGTAGGTTCTTGTTATTCATCACTTGGAATATTTCTTGCCACTCCCTTCTGGCCTGCATAGTTTCTGTTGAGAAATCAGCTGACAGTCGTATGGGTTCCCCCTTGTAGGTAACTAACTGATTTTCTCTTGCAGCTTTTAAGATTCTCTCCTTGTCTTTTGCTCTTGGCATTTTAATAATGATGTGTCTTGGTGTGGTCCTCTTTGGATTCCTTTTATTTGGAATTCTCTGTGCTTCCTAGACTTGGAAGTCTATTTCTTTCACCAGGTGGGGGAAGTTTTCTGTCATTATTTCTTCAAATAGGTTTCCAATATTTTGCTTTTTCTCTTCTTCTGGCACCCCTATAATTCTGATGTTGGTGCGCTTGAAGTTGTCCCAGAGACTCCTTACACTATCTTCATATTTTTGGATTCTTTTTTCTTTTGGCTTTTCCAGTTGGGTGGGTTTTACTTCTTCATATTTCATATCTTTGCCTTGATTCTTGCGATCCTCTAGTCTGCTGTTGGATCTCTGTATATTGTTCTTTATTTCAGTCAGTGTATACTTAATTTCTAGCTGATCCTTTTTCATATGCTCATGGATTTCACAAAATTTATTGGCAGTCTCTAGAAAATTCTTGAAAAACCTGATGACTGTGGTTTTGAACTCTATATCCTGTTGTTTTCTTTCCTTCATTTCTGTCATTTGTGATCTGTTTCTTTGTCTCTGCATTTTGGCTGCTTCCCTGGGTTGATAGAGTGTCTTTCTGAGTTAGGTGATCACTGAGAGGAATTAACCTCTGAGCCACTTGGTTATGAGAGTCAGCTGTGTCTACAGTGGGAGAACTTCTGTGCCAGAGACACTCTTATGGGGCAAAAGTTGTTTCAGTAGGGCTTTTTTGCTCACTGCGTCTGCCCCTTGTGGATCTGAGTTTTATTTAGGATGGTCCCACTCTGACCACTGGGTGAGGCTGGCTCTTGTATCTCTAAGGAGGTGCTAATTTAGCCTTTGCCTTAGGCTACTCAGCCTTTTATATGCAAAAGCCTCTGATGCAGCTTGGGAGGGGAAGGGCCTCGGGGAGTCTACAGGGCAGAGCAACCAGCTAAGGCCGATTCTCAACTCTGCCCTAAGAGACACTGGGTCTTGTGTCCCACGGTAATTGCTGTAAGTAATGCCGAGAGAAACCCACTTTGGATTTCCTCCCGGTGCCAGTCAGCCCCTCTTCTCTGGGTAGGGGTCTGGGTCCACAGAAACTTGCTTGGAACTGGAGTTCAGAGCAACCGGGAGCTTGTGGCTCCCTCTGGGTTGAAAAGAACCGAGTTCTCCGGTGCCAGCCCTCTCCCCGAGCCCTGTGAGTGTGCCTCCATACCTCCATACTTTGCTTCCGCAACTCCTTTGAGTCTCAGTCTCTTTCTAGTTGTAGAATTTTCACTCAGCCAGCCTTCCTATAGGTGTGGGAGGTGTCCGTGTTTTCTTTTTGTTGTTTTTGAAATAGTTGTGCACAGCTGCATTTACAGGGTTTACCTATGCCGCCATCTTGCTGTTCCTCTGAAATTTCTAATTTTTTAAAATAAATATCCACTGTCACCAGATATCCTATCTAATAAAAAAGTAATATGTAAATTAGGCATCACTCCATGACAAAGATGGCCATCCCCCCAGTCACAAGATGGCTTCCCCCATGGACACAAGATGGCCACCCCCATGGACACAAGATGGAGGCACCCAGTCCGGCTCAGCCCCGCCACTGAAGTGGTCAGGCCTGTTAGCCAGGTAGGTGACAGGGAAGGCAGGGGGTCTGAGGGGCAGAACAGGTGATCAGAGGGGCCTGGGGGTGCTCTGCCCATGCTGGACGCCTTCGCCAGAGGCCTCAGGCATGGGCAAGGGCAGAGTCGGCGATCAGAGGGGTGTGAGGGTGCTGTACCTAGGCATAAGTCCTGGGCAGGGCAAGGCCAGAGATTGCAGGGGTCTGGACACCCATGGAGCCTGCAAAGCAAGTGTCTCGGGGTCTGCTGTCCAGGCCTGTAGTCTTGGCCAGAGGCTGCCAGTGGGGCAAGGGCAGAGCCAGCGATGGCAGGGGGCAGGATCAGAGCCGGTGATCGCAGGGGCCTGGGCTCTGTGAAGCTGGTGATCAGAGGGACTTGGGAGGTCCCTGCTCAGGCCTGCAGACTTGGCCAGAGGTTAAAGGCCTGGGAAGGGGTGGAGCTGGAATTGGAGGGGTAGGGGTGGAGCTGGTGATCAGAGTGAACTACAGAAGAAACACCTTTTCTGACCGCTCATTGGCTAAGCTCCCTATATGCCACTGGTAATATTCTTAGTAACTTGGGTAATAAGAATCCCTAAAGGTGATCTAGGGTTTTTTCACCACACTCCTGGAGAGAAAAAAATGAAGGTCTATTGCTGGAAGGCTAATAAATGTCATATCCTGCCCTAATCGATTTGGCTCAGTGCATAATGCCTCAGCCTGCTGACTGCAGAGTCTGGGTACAGTTCTGACCAAGGGCATGTACCTAGGTTGCAGGCTCCTTCCTGACCAGGGCCCAGGTCAGGGCTCATGCAGGAAGCAACCAATCAAAGTGTTCATCTCACTTTTATGTTTCTCTCTGTTTTTCCCTTCTCTTCCACATTCTCTAAAAATCAATGGCAACATATCCTCAGGTGAGGAAAGAAAGAAAGAAAGAAAGAAAGAAAGAAAGAAAGAAAGAAAGAAAGAAAGAAAGAAAGAAAGAAAGAAAGGTCATATCCTATGAGAGACACTTCTTAAAAATGCCTAAAGAAAGTTGTCATTTCTTCATAGTGAAGGGATTGGAGTCTATGTTTATGAAAACACCTTGGTGGCTGCAGTGATTGGCAATGGCTGCAGCAACGGAGTGATGGGGCTGGTGGCTTCCCCTGATTAGCCTGGTCGCCTCCCACAAAGGGAGGCCAGACTGCAGCTTAGGCCTGCTCCCCAAGGGGATCAGGGAGCGGGCCTAAGCTATCAGTAGGACACCCCCTGAGGGCTCTCAATATGTGAGAGGAGGCAGGCTGGGCTGAGGAAACCCCTCCACTAGTGCACAAATTTCCTGCACTGGGCCCCTAGTATAAAATACATGTGGAAAAGTATATGAGTTACAATTCCATACAAAAATATTAAATATTAATGTCACCTTATAAAATAATGCTATGAAGACAGGACTTTGTTATATTTTTAATATTAGTTTATTTTGATATGTGAAGTATTACATATATATTATTGATTTATAAAAACGTTTTATTGTATGAGTTTCCTATAAATTTTGAAGGATAAACCAGCTGCAGTAGGACATTCTAAGCACTGCTGAGGAGGTGGGAGAGGTTCCCACCACCATTGCTGTGCTGGCAGCTGGCAGCCTGGCTTGTGGCTGAGCAGAGCTTCCCCTGTGGGAGTGCACTGATCACCAGCGGCAGCTCCTGCATTGAGCATCTGCCCCGTGGTGTTCAGTGTGTGTCATAGTGACAAGTCATTCCCAGTGGTTCTGCTAGTAGGGTCAATTTGCATATTACCTTTTTATTATATAGGATAGAGGTCTGGTGCATGGGTGGGGGCCAACTGGTTTACCCTGAAGGGTGCCCTGGATCAGGGTGGGGTTCTGCTAGGATGCCTGGCCAGCCTCGTTGAGGGGATTAGGGCTGTTTTCAGTGTGCCCACATCCCCTTCAGGGAGGGGGGTCCTGCTGGAGTGCCTGGCCAGCCTGGGTGAGGGACTGAGGGCCATTTTCATTCTGGTCACATCCCCTTCAGGCAGGGGGGTCCTTTTGGGGTACCTGGCCAGTCTGGGTGAGGGGCTGATGGCTGTTTTCAGGCTGGCCACAGACCCCAGCCACCCAAGTTCCCAGGGAGGCTGGCTGAAAGCAGGTATCTGGGGTTTATTTATCTTCTACAATTGAAACTTTCTTGCCTTGAGTGGAGACCACAGCTGGCCTAGGTAGGTAACTTCCTCCATTGCTTTGGTAATGAAACGTCCTGTTTGTTCTAGCTCCATGGCTGCCGGCCGCCATGTTGGCTGAGTTAATTTGCATATGGTCGCTCTGATTGGCTGGTGGGCGTGGTTTGGCATGTAGTGAAGTGACACCAATTTGCATATTGCTCTTTTATTAGAGTAGATTGCTATGACATATGTCTGCTATTTTGCTACCTATGTCTTCTTCTAGGTTTTTTTTAATGGATTCCCACTTATATTTAAGTCCTTTATCCATTTTGAGTTTATTTTTGTGTATGGTGTAAGTTGGTGGTCTAGTTTCATTTTTTTGCATATATTTGTCCAATTTTCCCAACACCATTTATTGAAAAGACTGTCTTGACTCCATTGTAATGTCTTGCCTCCTTTGTCAAATATTAATTGAGTATAATGGCTTGGGTCTGTTTCTGGGTTCTCTGTTTCATTGCTCTTTTTTTTTTTTTTTTTTTTT
>PVJC01053965.1:0-10653 GCA_004026665.1 Murina feae | reverse complement strand
ATGCTCTACTATCTGTTGGGTAGGTGGCATGTGTTCAGAAATGAAAGCCAACCTTAGCTCACATTCCCCATTACAGTAAGCTTTCAGTTTTAATATTTTGAAAAGAAAGAAAAAGCAATATCTAATAATTGAAATGAGTTTTCTGCTTTTTAGTTTTAAGAGAAAAAGATGTACTACAATGTTTAAGAGGCTCTCATGTATTTTAGCAATGACCCTGAGAAATTGCAGATTCAACCTAATATTACACCTCTCTCCACTGGGTACATCATTTAAGAAAGAACGAGCATAATTTAGTGTTACTACTCTACTTCTCTTAGTGGAAGTGGTGGGGATTGGACATTGCTGCTGGAAGATCTGGAATTTTTAATAGACATTACAGGAAACCTGGGGCTTTCTGGGCAGCTTATGAATTTGAAGGGGACAGAAATAATCCATTTTTCTGGGAAACACTCACTTACGTAGACCGGACTCTTCTTAATGATGTGTTAATGAGGTGGTTGCAAAGGCCTGATGCTGCTGGCCCCAGTGAAGGGGCTGTGGCCCCCTGGCACCCCGTCCCATTTATTCCGGAGAATGCTCCTTTCTGCTGCCTTACACGCACTCCCACACCTCTCTCTCCCTTTGGATCCTCACGTCTCTGCACACGGCCTGACACATGCATCAGACCTCTCTCCACTCCAGGAATCAATCAACCCACGCTGGGGTGTGGCTTTATACCTGGTGTTAGCATGTATTGCTCCACATCTAAAACACCATCCACTTGTTATAATTAAAGTCTTGAGGTTTTTAATGACAAAAACCTAGAGACATTTTGATTTTGCAAACCACGTGTTCTCAGTGGTTAAAGGATTAATTTGATTATTTGGAACTGGACCTTCTTTTTAGCTTCTAATTACCCTGCACCAGGGTTAATATTTGAGTGCAGACGGCAGCCCTGCCATCTGTTTTGCTCTCAAATGTTGCACACGCTGAAAAGGTGGAATTTGGCACTAACTTCTTGCTGTATTTATTTATTTTAAAAATCTTTGTTGAAGGTATTACATATGTCCCCCCTTTTCCCCACTGACCCCCTCCAGTCATGCCCTGCCTCCCCCCAGGCCTTCACCACCCTATTTTCTTCGTCCGTGGGCCATACATATATGCATACAAGGTCTTTGGTTGATTACCTCCCACTCACCCACCCTTCCCCACCTTCCCTCTGAGATCCCGCACTGTGTCTCATGCTTCTATGTCTCTGGACTTATTTTGTTCATCAGTTCATTTTGTTACTTAGATTCTACATGTGAGTGAGATCATGTGATACTTGTCTTTCTCCGACTGGCTTATTTCACTTAGCGTAATGCTCTCCAGGTTCCTCCATGCTGTCTCAAAGGGTAAGGAACTCTTCTTTTTCACTACTGCATAGAATTCCATGGTAAAAATATACTACAGCTTTTTTTATCCACTCATCTACTGATTTGGGCTGTTTCCAGATCTTAGCTATTGTAAATTGTGCTGCTATGAACATAGGCATGCGTACATTTTTTCTGATTGGTATTTGGAGTTCCTTAGGATATATTCCAAAAATGGGATCACTGGGTCAAATGGCAATTCCATTTTTTAATTTTTGAGGAAACTCCATACTGTTTTCCATAATGGCTGTATTCTCACAGCAGTGTACTAGGGTTTGCTTTTCTCCACATCCTCACCAGCACTTGTTATTTGTTGATGGTAGCCATTCTGACAGGTGTGAGGTGATAGCTCACTGTCATTTTAACTTGCATCTCTCTAAAGTTCAGTGACTTTGAGCCATCTATATGTTCATTTTGGAGAAGTGTCTATTTAGGTCATTTGCCCATTTTTAATTGGATTGTTTGTTTTCCTTTTGTTAAGTTGTATGAGTTCCTTATTTATTTTGGATATTAACCCTTTATCAGATGTATCATTGCCAAATATGTTCTCCCATACAGTGGGCTCCCTTTTCATTTTGTTGATGGTTTCTATTGTTGTGCAGAAGCTTTTTATTTTGATATCCTATTTGTTTATTTTCTCTTTAGTTTTCTTTGCTGTAGGAGATGTATCCATAAACATATTGCTATGAGAGATGTCTGAGATTTTGCTGCCTATGATTTCTTCTAGGATTTTTATGGTTTCTTGACTTACATTTAAGTTTTTGTCTATTTTTAGTTTATTCTGGTGTATTGTGTAAGTTGGTGGTCTAGTTTCATTTTTTTGCCTGAATCTTTCCAATTTCCCCAACACTATTTATTGAAGAGATTGTTATGACTCCATTATATGTTCTTGCCTCCTTTGTCAAATATTAATTGAGTGTAATAGGTTGGGTCTATTTCTGGGATCTCTGTTCTGTTCCATTGATCTATATGCCTGTTCATGTGCCAATACCAGGTTGTTTTGATTATGGTGGCTTTGTAGTATAACTTGATATCTGATATTGTGATACCTCCAACTTTTTTCTTCCTTCTCAAGGTTGCTACAACTACTCGGAGTCTTTTTTTTTGGTTCCATATAATTTTTGTTGTATTTGTTCTAGATCTGTGAAATATGGTGTTGGTATTTTAATATGGAGTGCATTGAATTTGTAGATTGCTTTGGATAGTATGGACATTTTAATGATGTGAATTCTACCAATCCATGAACACAGTATATTCTTCCACTTGTTTTTATCTTCTTCTATCTCATTTTTCAACAACTTGTAGTTTTGCGAATACAAGTGTTGTACCTCCTTGATTAAGTTTATTCCTAAGAATCTTAATATTTTTGTTGCAATGGTAAATGGAATTATTTGTTTAGTTTCTCTTAGGGAATTCATTATTGGTGTATAAAAAGCCATTGATTTTTGGGTGTTGATTTTGTATCCTGCTACATTGCCAAACTGATTTATTAAAATCTAGTAGTTTTTTTGGTGGATTTTCTAATGATTTCCATGTACAATATCATGTCATCTGTGAATAATGAGAATTTTACTTCCCTCCTTCCAATTTGGATGCTTTTTGTTTCTTTTTCTTGTCTGATCGCTGTGGCTAGGACTTCCAGTACTATCCTATAAAATAAAAGGCTAATATGCAAATAGACTGATCAGCAGAACAACCAGAACAACTGACCAGTGGCTATGATGTGTGCTGACCACCAGGGAGCGTGTGTGGAACATGGTGGGTGTTGGCCGTGGTGGTGAGTGGGGGCGCCAGACCAAGGCAGGGCACCAGTCATTGTCATCAGGGTGAGCTTCTGGTGGTTATTGAGAATTCTATGTTCCTGCACACCACAGTCCTGACTGGTGCTTGCACCCGCTGCCAGCGCCAGCCCTGCTCACCCCCGCAGCCAGTGCCAGAGCCACCGCTCCCACCCACTGCTAGTCCTGATCACTCTGCAGGTGCGAGTGGCTGCTGCCAGCCCTGATTGCCCCTGAAGGCTTCTCCACTTCACCCTGCTCTTGAGGGGTGATGGGGGCAGCAGCTGCTGCTCACACCCACTGTTCATGCCAGCCTCAATCACTCCATGCTATCAACGGGTGTGAGTGGGGCCGGTGCTGTCAGCACATGGGAGCAGTGGTGGCAGAAGTGGGGTGGGCTGCCGGCAGACAGGGGACAAGGGGCTGTGGTGGGAGGGGCTGGGCCGAGGCGCAGAAGATGGGCTGAGACCTGCCCTTGTGCCTACCATAGCCTCATGGTCCACAGTTCCTTTCAAGGTGCACGAATTCGTGCACTGGGCCTCTAGTGTTGAATAAGAGTGGTGAAAGCAGACATCCCTGTCTTATTGCTGTTCTTAGGGGAAATGGCTTTCATTTTTGCCCATTGAGTATGATGTTTACTGTAGGTTTGTCATATATGGCCTTTATCATGTTGAGGTATGCTCCCTCTATTCCCACTTTGCTGAGTTTTTATCAAAAATGGGTGTTGGATTTTATTTAGATCAATTGCTTCAAATCCTGTTAATAATTGTTGATTCATTTTCTGCTATATGTGAAACAGTAGCACCCTTTTGGTAGAAATCACATGTGGAGATTTGGTTGTCTGACTCTCAAAACAATTTTTAAAAAATCACTTCTTTTACACAACTTTATTAGGTCTTCATTCTCTCATTTGTAAAATGAATGGAGCAGGGAAGGTGTGTGTAGAGGATTGTGCTATCCATGCTTTAAGAGGGGTAGACAAAAGAATCATCAAACCCAGTGTTCTATATTCTAACAAATTTGGTCCATATCAAATGGAAGCAAGTTTTGTAGCTTCTGTTTCCATTGTGGTTCATATGGATAAAACTAGACATTTTAATGAACGATGTTATTGTGCTTTTCTCCCCTTTAAGCATGTGTTCCCTGTTCTCTTCCCATCTATGCCCAGCTCATTTAGCCCAGGCTGTTCCAGTCTTTCAACTCAGCTGAATGGTTATCTTATTTTCTGGCCTCCATCCCCTTAGTCAGTGATCAAGGCAGGCATCCTTCTACCCTCCAGCCTGATCCTTGCTGCTGTTTTTCCTATTACATGCTCATTATTTCAGCTGTATTTTCAATGCTCTCTCATTACCCTTCTATGTGTCCACCCACATCTCCACCTACAGTGTCTATAATGTACTTTCTATCTACTCTTGTTTAATAAAAGGGAAATTATGCTAATTTTAGTCAAACTTTAAGAAAGTAAAACCTGTACCATAATTATTCTGCCCCTCTTTCCTTTTTATTTATTCTTTTCAAAAGAAAATGTGTCTAATCGTCTGAGAAAACTGCACTTGCACAATTTTTAACAACTTTCTTATTTTTTCTTTTAATTAAGTAGATTTTTCCAACTGAATTTGGGTGGAGTGACAAAGCCAGCCTTCTGGGTAGATCAGGTTCTAATGGAACTAGAGACTGGGTCCCTGGCAACTTTAGTAGTAGCTAACAAAATGGTACTTGGGAAGTAGCATGGAAGGTCTGCTGCATGTGCTGTGTTGGAGGTAAGGGGCACAATTCCTGGAGACAGGAGTCCAAGGCATTGTACATACTCAAGACTTTAGAGCCAAACAGCCTATTTCCATATCAAATACAGCCTCCAACAAGCAAAATATATATATTTTGAAATATATTTTATTGATTTTTTTTTACAGAGAGGAAGGGAGAGGGATAGTTAGAAACATCGATGAGAGAGAAACATCGATCAGCTGCCTCCTGCATACCCCCTAATGGGGATGTACCCACAACCAAGGTACATGCCCTTGACCGGAATCCAACCTGGGACCCTTCAGTCCGCAGGCCGAGGCTCTATCCACTGAGCCAAACCAGTCAGGGCACAAAATATTTTTGCTTACAAATGCATAAAGGTGGAATGTTTGATTTTACTATCTAGAAAAAGGACTTATTTGTAGGCACAGACTAGCTTTTTTAAAAAAGATACTTAGATAAAGGTACAGAAAGGGAAGATTGAGTCTCAAAGGCCCAAGGTCTTTCAAGGAGGAGGAGCTAAGTAAGCACTGTTTGGGGCAAAGTTTGGGGAAGGAGAGAAAGCCACTAGCTGGAAGCTCAAAGAAAAGACTTAGAGGAGAAGTGGGGTTTTTTTTGCGGGGGGGAGTATTGAAATGAAATACTGTGTTGTCCAACTGGATTCTTCCCAGTGACCTCACAAAATGTTTCACAAAATCGAGAATATATTTAGTATGATTGGCTTTCTTGCAGTGGTTGATTAGGGAGCCAAGATTGCATCAAATTCAACTCAGGGAAAAAACATACCCAATGCTGATAGATGAGAGGTACATCTGGCATCTGTAGTATACAGAGTTATCTTTCCTTCTTATTGTCAAGAAGGACTTTTAAAAGTCTTAGTGTGGGAATAATGTTATGTAGGTAGCTGCCCAATTGAGTCAGATTGGCATAGATTATGTCTACATGCCAGGATGTCAGCAAAAACAGGTGATTGTGCTCCACTTTGAGAAAAAGGTAATCATATCAGCTTCCTAACTTATCACAATTGAAAACACATACATACTTAACTGAAATTTTTAGATTTTCACGTTACATAAAATTTTTATGTCCTGCTCCACCAATCACCTTCGTTCTTCTAAACACATTCAGATCTGAAACTATTTAATCCAAATCTTTCATTTTCTAGATTTAAAAAGTAGACATCTAGAGGTTTGCCCCAGAGTGAGCAGTTAGTTATTGGTGAAGGAGGATTGGTCTTTGATTCCTGGGACTCAGATCTCCTCTTAATTTGTGTAAATATATGCAGTCAGTATTGGGTAGAAATTCACAAGGGGGATTTAAATGAACTGAACTGCAAAAGCCAGGAGAATACAAAAGAGAGGGAGAAAGAAAATGGCAGGGAGGGAG
This sequence comes from Murina feae, assembly GCA_004026665.1. Classification (NCBI taxonomy): domain Eukaryota; kingdom Metazoa; phylum Chordata; class Mammalia; order Chiroptera; family Vespertilionidae; genus Murina; species Murina feae. The sequence goes on along the minus strand of PVJC01053965.1, from coordinate 4,355 downwards.
AAAGAAAAAATGATTTGAAAGATTTTTCATGTTCCTACCCCCATTCCAGTCAAAAAGAGTTAGTCATGAAGTAAGCATGAAATGCCAGTAGGTTAGAATTTTTTCTTTTCTCTGCCTGTCTCAGATACTGCTCACCTCTCATAATGGAAGCACTTTAGCCCACTGACTGTGATCATACCTTTAAAGGTGTATATATAATAATAAAAGTGTAATATGTTAATTAGACCAGACAGCCAAATGACCTTCCAGACGTCATTCCAGATGTCCTTCCAGACGAATCCGTGGCAGCAGGGGCTGAGGTGGTTAGGGGCAATCAAGCAGGCAGGCAAGCAGTTAGGGGCAACCAGACAGGTAGGCAGAGGCAGTTCGGGGCAATCAGGCAGGCAGGCGAGTGGTTAGGGGCAATCAGGCAGGCACACAGATTTGTGCACCAGATTGCAAGAGGGCACAGGCCAGAGTGAGGGACCCCTGTGGGATCGGGCCTAAACCAGTAGTTGGACATCCCCCGAGGGATCTCAGATTGTGAGAGGGTGCAGGCCGGGCTGAGGGACCCCTCCTTCTCCTCATGCACGAATTTCATGCACTGGGCCTCTAGTATTTTTTATAAATAACAGAACTAAAAGCAAAGCAACTACTTTACTTGACTATAAAATAAAAATACAATGACATATTCTAATTGTTGGAGAAAAGGCTGACTGTTGTTAGAATTAGTGAATCAGTTCCATTGTAGCTTTTTTATAGGAAATGAATGAATGACTGAATTACTACTTTGTACTTACTAACTATAAAGTACTCAGAAAAGTTCAGAAAATAATACAACATACAGGCACTCTAAACTCAGATTTAACAGTAATTTTAGTATATTGGCTACAGAACTTTTTTTTAGATAAGGTTAAAAATACTGTTAGTGTTTTTATCAAACATTTCCTCCTATCTCCCTCACTCTCTGGTGGTAATTAATATCCTTGAATTGGATGATAACATTTCCATGATGTTTCAGACTTTCACTACCTACCTACATATCCATAAACTATGCTTTTTGTGTATATTTGAAACATACTTATGTATTGAATTTTGTTCCCCCAAATTCATATGCTGAAGTTCTAACCCCCATTACCTTGGAATGTGACCTTATTTGGAAATACTGTTAAGGATGTAATTAGTTAAGATGAGGTTATATTGAAGTAGGATGACTCTCTAATCCAATATGACTAGTATCATATAAAAAGTGGAAATTTGGACACAAACATTTGCCAGCTCTACTGAGTTAAAATTTACAATTTTAAGCTGCGTGAACTTAAAATTTATAATGTGAGGATTTCATACACTTATATATTGCAAAATTTTATTACAATATGGATAGTTGACACATCCTTTAACTCACATAATTACCATCTTATTGTTTTATGGTGAGAGCATGTAAGATCTACTCTCTTAGCAACTTTCAAGTATACCATAAAGTATTGTTAACCATAGTCATAATTCTGTATATTAGGTCCCTAGAATTTATTGCTCTTATAATTGGGACTTTGTACCCTTTGATCAACATCTCTTCATTTTCTCCCCCACCCCCAGCAAATACCATTTTACTTTCTGATACTATGAATTAAGCTTTTTTAGATTCTGCATATAAGTGAAATCTACAGTATTTGTCCTTTTTTGTCTGACTTATTTCACTTAGCATAAAATCCTCAAGTTCCATCCATATTATTATAAATAGTGAGATTTCCTTTCTATAGCTGAGTAGTATTTGATTGTGCATGTGTACATACTTATATAATCTTTAGCCATGTGTTCACTGATGAACACTTAGGTTTTTTCCATATCTTAGTTATTGTGAATTATGCTGCATTAAGCATAGAAATATAGATATCTTTTTTACTTATTAATTTTATTCACTTTGGGTATAAAACCACATACCCAGAAGGGGAATTGCTGGATCATATGGTATTCTATTATAAATTTTTTGAGAAACATCCATACTGTTTTCCAGAGTGGCTGCACCAATTTACAATCCCACAAATAGTGTACATGGGTTCCTTTATCTCCACATTCTTACAAACACTTCTTTTCTTTTTGGTAATAGTCATCCTGACAGATGGGAGGTGATATCTCATTGTGGCTTTGATTTGTATTTCCCTGATGACCAGTGATGTTGAGTACCTTTTTATATATTTGTCACACATTTGACTGTCTACTTTGGAAAAAATGTCTTTTTAGGTCATATGCTCCTTTAAAATCAGATGATGATGATGATTAGTAGTAGTAATAGTAGTAGTAGTAGTAGTATTTTGCCATCAAGTTGTATTGCAGTTGTAGTAGTAGTAGTAGTAGTAGTAGTAGTAGTAGTAGTAGTAGTAGTAGTATTTTGCCATCAAGTTGTATTGCAGTTGCCCCTTTCACATCCTGCATGGTTCAGGGTTCAGGCTCTGGAGAAGGCCTCACACAAAATGAATAGAGAGACTAGAAGAGAACCAATTTGGAATAATGGGAGAGCCAGGTGGGGAGTCCACCTCTAGTGGGAGAGACTGCCCCTGTGGTCAGGCCTTACCATCTTTTTATTGAGTTTGGGATACACCCATAGCCCTTAGGCAGGGAAGTTCCAGTAACACACAGACCATCTTATCAGTAAGGATTTACAGGACTATCTGGTGGGGAAGTTGCTTCAGCTCCCATTGTCTCCACTAAACAGTGGGTGCACAGCCCTGACCTCTGCTGAGCTTCAAGGGTCACCAGCCTTCCGGGTTCCTTGTCCACACCTCTCTGCTAGTGAAGACAATAGGCGGCTTCCCACATTGTATGCATTCCTCACATATTTTAGATATTAGCCCCTAGCCAGATTATACGGGTTGCATATATATTTTCCCATTCCATCGATTGCCTTTTTATTTTGTTGATTGTTTCTTTTACTTTGCAGGAGCTTTTTGTTTTGATATAGTCCCACTTGTTTATTTTTGCTTTTGTTGCTTATGCTTTTGGTATCATATCCAAAAAATCATTACCAGGACCAATTTCAAGGGACCTTTTCCCTATGCTCTCTGTAGGCGTTTTACAGTTTTAGATCTTAGGCTTAAGTCTTTAATCTATTTCAAGTACATTTTGCATATGATTTCAGATAAGGGTGCAATTTTATTTTTTTGGATTTGGATATACAATTTTCCCAACACCATTTTTAATGTGTTTTTTAAATGTATTTTATTGATTTCAGAGAGGAAAGGAGAGGGAGAGATAAAAACATCAATAATGAGAGAAAATCATTGATCGGTTGCCTCCTGCACGCCTGCCACTGGGGATCGAGCCCACAACCCAGGCATGTGCCCCTGACTGGAATTGAATCCAGGACCCTTCAGTCCGCAGACCAACGCTCTATCCACTGAGCCAAACCAGCTAGGGCAATGTGTTTTTATCAATTTTTTTAGAGCGAGGGGAAAGAAGAGGGAGAGAGAGAGATAGAAACATTAATGATGATAGAGAATCATTGGTCAGTGGCTGCCTCTTGCAAGCCCGCTGCTGGAGATCGAGCCCACAACCCAGGCATGTGCTCTGACAAGGAATTGAACCAGTGACCTCTTGGTGCATAGGTCAACACTCTATTCACTGAGCCAAATTGACTAGGGGCTCAGATTAGCTATTTTAGAATGATATTACTGACACTCAGAAAGTGTGGCTATGAGTGACTGAAAAAGAAGAGAAATGGAAATGCCTTATAATAATTTCACAATAATAAAATACGTTCTAAAAAGAAAATAACTACATCCAAATCAGGAACTTGAAAACATATCTGAGTAACTGAAAGTAGAAAAAAAAAACTAGTAAGGATAAAATAAAAAATGAAGTGACTCCATCAAGATGGTGCAGTAAGAGACTCCAGCCTCTGACCCTCCACAAAGATCCACCATTAACTCTCCGTGAACCAAACAGCTTCCGCAGGGCAAGCAACATCAGCAACAGAGTGGAGCAAAGCGCCTGAGAAGAACCACACAAAAAGGGAAGGAAGGCAGCTTCATTTTGTCAGCAACATCCCATCCCACAAGCAGCCAGCAATGCTCAGTGGCAAGAGGGAACTCCTAGCTAAAAATAGTTGCCCCTCCCAGGGAAAGGAAGCCAGTGTGAGGGACCAACTTCCCCAAACGTTCAGGGAACTGCACAAGTTTCCACTTGGGTTTCACCCAACCCACAGACTGGCCAAGCTGAAATGTATAGAGACACCTAAGAACGAGGAAGAAAACCAGCGCCATGGTGGTTTCCAGTGACCTTCCCTAGAAAAAACCCAGCAGCTCTTGCCACTGAAGAAACTAAAACCAACACAAGCAGACACAACCCTCTGCAGATGATGCCAGCTTTCACCCCCCATT
>PVJC01053964.1:0-10654 GCA_004026665.1 Murina feae | reverse complement strand
ACACACACCCTCTCATACACACACCCTCACACACACACCCTCACACACACACCCGCACACTCACACACACACACCCTCACACTCACACACACACCCTCTCACACTCACACACACCCTCTCTCACACACACACACACATTCCCTCAGACACACTGCAACTGTCTACAGCAAGCATGTGAAACTCAAAGGCTAAGCTGGGCCAAATACACGAGGCATGCAGGCCTCGGACCGAGAGTTTGACATGCTTGATCTACAGCCCCACTTGGCTTTGAACTCAGACGTATTATCCAGCTGGAAAGCCCACCTGCTGCACCTGGCTACAGTCAAACAGCTTCTCCAGGTGGCAAAGACCATTCCTATCTTCCTAAATTTGTTCTTCTTTCCTCTGCAGAAACGGAACCCCAGTTTTTGGTTGTTCACATGGTTACCCATAGACTGTATTTTCTCACCTGTCCCCCAAGCAGTTCTGACCAACGGATATGAGAAGTGTCACGTGACGGTTCAGAAACCATCCCCCAAAGCTGTGACAGCACCACGTGGAGATGACGGTTGGTAGTAAAGTCATCTCATACCATACGGTGAGGCCAAGCCCGGATGGCAGACAGGTGCAAGGGGCTTGGGTCCCTGACAGGTAAGTGGTGGAGAGCTACCCCATCAGGCCTGGACTGCTCACCTTCGGAGTCTTAGGTGAGAAAAAATAAAGTTCTATCCTGTTTAAGCCACTGTCGTGTGGTTCTGTTGGTGGCACACACACCTAATTCTGGCATTTACAAATAATGTTAAAAACTAAACCCACTGTCGCCCTCGCTGGTTTGGCTCAGTGCACAGAGCATCGGCCTGAGGACCAAAGGGTCCTGGGTTTGATTCCGGTCAAGGCCATGTACCTTGGTTGCAGGCTCCACCCTGGCCCAGGCCCTGGCTGGGGCGCACACAGGAGGCAACCAATTGATGAGTTTCTCTCACACTCATGTTTCTCTCTGTCTTCTCTTCTCTCTTCCACTCTCTCTAAAAATCAATGGAAAAATATCCTTGGGTGAGGATTAAAATAAAATAAATTAATTAAAAAATAAACCCTCTCTCCATAAACAAATAGTTCTGATGTGGGAGACATTCCAAAAATGTGCCAATAAAAAGAAGAAGAGGGGGCAGTGGATTTGGGGGGCTTTTCCAGGAGAAGCTTTGCAAAGGATCTGTGTGAGCAAGGGTAGCGCCTCCCCACCACTCACTCGGATGGTTAAGCTGAGGCATTTTCTGACTCCGTCCATTATTTTATTGTCAAATAAATGCACTGAGCTAAGGGTTCCGGCATAGCTGTGTTGTGTCACACCACACACAGCCGTACCCGCATGCCTCTGAGAGGAATTCAAACACACACAGAGCCGAAGGCCGCGCGGAATGCCCGCTGATAACACAGGCGGAACAAAGGCATGCCTGGGGACTTACGTGGTTATCTTTATTGTAGTAAGAAAGGGCAGGAAACCGCCGTCTGCTCCGGAATTTGGAACTCCCCACTATGATGTGTGCTGTGGCCGATTTGGGAACGTACAGCTCGGTCGGGTAGGAGTCACAGACCTGTCGCAGAAAACAGCACGTTCTTAGCAATCTGGTCACGCTCTGCAAACCGCCACGAGAAGTTCAAGTTCTGTTTGCCAGACTTACAGGTGGGTGTCTACGGCAAAGTCACAGGGGAGGCTACTGAGGAAACCCAACGCCATGCCAGAGAGATGAAGGACATCAGCGCGAAGGGAAGCGAGAGGCTCTTGAGCACCTCGCCTTGGGCACAGCCCCTTCCAAGGGCTCTTGGTGGGAGATGGGACGGTGACCAGCGAGCAGTTCTCCCACCAAAAGGCACACGTGGCAATTCTGCATCCTGGCAGCTGAGAACACCTTAGCTGCCTGCCCTGATCGAAAGACAGCCTTGCCTGGCCCTGGCCGGGTAGCGCAGTTGGTTAGAACAGCATCCCAGTTCAACAAGGCTGTGGGTTCAATCCCTGGTCAGGGCGCATACAAGAATCGACCAATGAGTGTGTCCATAAGTGGAACAACAAATCGATGTTTCTCTCTTTCCCCTCCTCTCTCTCTCAAATCAATCAATAAATAGAAAGACAGTCTGACTGTGGGAAATGCAAGCACCAACAGTGCTGTCCCATCTCTGTCCCCAGCACACACTGAGTGCACTCTTGCCCCCGAGGCCTCCCTCAATACTCCTTCCATCAACCTTCTCACATCTCATCCATTCTTTAAGGGCCACCTTCATCCCACCGCCTTCAGGAACCCTCCCCGATCCTTCACCCCCCCCCCACACACACACCCCAGCTTCCAGCTCATCTGGACTTCTGACTCACCGCACAATGTAGCAGCTTTATTTTTGTTTCTCATGTGCCGATTTTATAAGAAACTAGAGGCCTGGTGCACAAGAATTTGTGCACTCGGGGGTGGGGGAGGTCCCTCAGCCTGGCCTGTGCCCTCTCGCAGTCTGGGACCCCTCGGGGATGTCCACCTGCTGGTGTGCCTGGCCAGCCTGGGTGAGGGGCTGATGGCCGTTTTAGGCTGCCCACAGCCCCTTCAGGGTTCAGGTCCCTACTGGGGTGTCTGGCTGGAAGCAGGTATCTGGGATTTATTTAACTTCTATAATTGAAACTTTGTTGCCTTGGTCACCCCGCTCGAAGCCTGGGTTGCCCCTGGCAACCCAAGGTCCCAGCCTGGCAGGTATCTGGGGTTTGTTTATCTTCTATAATTGAAACTTTGTAGCCTTGAGTAGAGCTCAGGGCCCACATGGCCCTGGCTTCCTCCATTTCCCGGGGCAACTTCAGCTCTGTGGCCACCGCCATCTTAGTTGACTTAATTTGCATATTTGTTCCTGATTGGCGGGTGGGCGTGGCTTGCGGGTATAATGGCGTGAGGGTCAATTTGCATATTACTCTTTTATTAGATTAGATGATTTGCCCGCTCTGTGCAGCCCTGGCAATGATTCCCACTGTGGAAAATGGCACCTTCAAAGGATCTTGCAATGTAGTCAGAAATCAGCGCTTTAGGACCTGGCTTTGACTTGCCGACCTCATGACCTTTCCAAGCCCCATTACATTGAGCACTTTGGTTTCTAATCTCTAAAACTGATGTGAAACAGAAATAGTACCCCACAGAGTTGGTATAAGGATGAAACCAGGTAACACCATGACAAAGAAGCCACTGGGTCTGACGAAGTGTTAGAGGTGGCAGCAGTAGCAGCAGCCGATTTGTTTGTTGCTGGACACACTGTGCTTCTCCATCAGCCAATCAATCTCTTGGCAAAGTGAAGATGGCTCCGAAGGCAGTTCGTGGGCTTTGCCAAAGCCAATGGCTATTTCCTGGAAGTCAAGCATCTTCCTGGGGCTTCAAGAGGGCCCCTCGAGCCAGGACAGCAACAGTGGAAGTGCTTTATCTGCATGTCCTCTGTCCATCGTCTCCCCACACCCCGCCTCCCACACTGGAAAGACGGGACTGAAGTGAGATCCGAGCCTGTGAAACTCACACCCTGCTCCCTGATGACCCTTCCCTTGTCTGCCTGCACTGCCTCTGTCACCAGCTTGGAGAACAACATTGAGCAGGATTAAAAAAAAAGGGCCCCACATGTAATTTCAGCACCTCGTCAGAGACATTTAGGGATCACCGGATCTTAACGTGGGCTCCGGCATTGATGCTCTGGAGGAAAATCCGTTCCTACAACATAGGGCCCAGCCCACGAGGACCCGGAGAGCTTCTCCTGGAATCTCGGCCACAGACACCAAGCTTCCTTCCCGTGTCTGGCCTCTCTTAGTCAGCAAGCGAGGACATTACAACACAGACCACACCTGCTTGTCTGAGGTTCAAGAGACATGGAGTCATTGCATCCGACCAGTAATATTTTCTTAAAATAACAGTTTTAGAAGGGAAGTTGGTACGTTTTCAGTAAGTTGGGGATTACCTACTTTCTTCTTACAACACCATGGAATGGCAAAGTTATTTATGATTAAATGAAATAAGAATAAGGAAGTAATGGGTGAGATGCCTTAGCATGCTTATGATATACAGCCTTTCTTTTTTCCTTTTGGTTTAGGTGTTAAACCTCACCTAACGATATTTTTACATTGCTTTTTCAGAAAGAGTGGAAGGAAGATAGATAGATAGATAGATAGATAGATAGATAGATAGATAGATAAACATTGATGTGACAGAGATACACTGACTAGTTGCCTCCTGCCTGTGCCCTGACTGGGAGCAGGGAGCAAACCCACAACCCAGGTACATGCTGCTGATTGGCAATTGAACCCCTGACCCTCTGATGCACAGGCTGAGTCACACTGGCCATAGCTACATACGGCCTTTCTAAGGAGCAAGAAGTGAGCTAGGAACTTGGGAGCTTCTGCCAGGTCCTCTGATAGATTCCCAAGGTCGAAGGATGCCCAGCTTGGCCCAGGTCATGGCCCTGATGTGGACCATAACTAGATGGCACTCAGAGTCCACTCTCCTTGATACTCAGTCCCACCCTACTCAGGCTGTTGTCTCTTCACCCAGGGTCCTCTCTCTCCACAAGGGGAGGAAGACTCTCCTGCCCTCTCCTAGTCCCTGGGCTCGCTCTCCATAGAGTAGGAAAAGGCAGACCTTGGTGGCTGGCAGGTGCAAGGACTCGGAGCTCACCAACCTGAGCCTAGACAATAGTGGTCAGGCCTGTACCACCCTTGAGGCCACCCCTCCAGGAGCACAGCAATGCCAGTCATACGGCCTCCTGCTCTCCCATGGGGTCTCGGGAGAAAGACTCCAAGGGTCAGAGCTGGAATTGGGGGCATTCTGATAAGCACTTGCATGAAAAGCTCTAACTGAAGCTAAAACACCTTTGGGAAAAAGTCAGACTCGTGACACCTGTTAACTCAGGTTTCAAGGTTCAACTACCTAATCAAGTTGGAAAAGGTAAATTCATCCTACTTTTGTGAAGATCGACAGCACGTTCAGTCAGAAACAAAAACAACAAGCCTAAGTAGCACTGGCTGCTGCCATTTTTGCAATAGGCTCATGCAGTTATAGCCAAAATCATGACAATGAATGATGCACAGCACACTGTATGCCACCAAATTCTGAAACCACTCAGTGCCATTCCCAAAATGTTGCCTAGTTTGGAAAAACACATATAAAAATTCGGATAGAATATGAGAAGTTCAGAAAAGCAGCAAATGCTTTTCTTCCTCCCAACTCTTTATTGAATTTACTAGAGGCCCAGTGCACAAAATTCGTGCACTGTGGGGTGTGGGGTCCCTCAGCCCAACCTGTACCCTCTCCAATCTGGGAGCCCTCAGGGGAGCCCTCTCCAATCCGGGAGTTTCTGTCTGTCTTTGCAATCATATGAGCGCATTGTCTGAGACCGCAACTCAGTTTGGTTTGTTGCTCACAGTATAATAGAGGCATTTTTTTTTCTTTGCTCCATTGGTAGAGATTTCTGGGAAGTTTTAGGATATCTTCCTTTTAATTTTTCCTAGACACTCTTATTTTACTTATGTCTCTCACCTTTGCTTTCCCTCCATCTCCCACCACAACAGTAACTTGCTCCAGGCTCACTTTGCTCTAGTGTCTAGGAGATCCGTCTGCCACCAAATGACTATTCCCGGAATTCCTGGTGCTCCCTGCGATCTTGGTTTTCCCTTTCTGCTCTGTCACTGTCCCATGGCCTCCCACTCTGCCAAGTCCTCCAAGCTCCCACTCTGCTCTCCATCTGGTGGCTTGGGGATTCAAGTTCCCCAAGCCACTTCACTCTCTGCCAGCTCTCCCGCTCTGCTTTCTGCCTGGTGCCTGTGTATGCAATTAAGCACCATCTTTGTTGGGTTAATTTGCATACTCACTCCTGTTTGGCTGGTGAGCGTAGCAGAGGGACGGTCAATTTACACGTTTCTCTTTTACTATATAGGATTGGGGTGGCACTGGTTAACAAAATTATACAGATTTCAAGTGCACAATTCTGTAGTACATCACCTGTATACTATACTGTGTGTTCACCACCCCAAGTTTTGCTGTTGAAGTTTCTTTACACTGACTGTCACAGCCGATGAAAGTAGATTAGGTTAAAATGCTTTCTGCATCATTTTTCATTAATAAGGAAACAATTTTCTTTATCCTCCACTAAATGAACTAGCCTGCCTGGAGTGCTTGCATGTCTTGGTTGGTCTTGCCAAGAGGAATCGTTTTGGGAATTGTTTCACTCACTAGACAAGTTTTACTGAATACTTACTACCCACTGGGCATTATGTTAGGTGCTAGAGCAGTAATAAAGACAAAATTACTGATCTTTGTTGGCCTGATTACAATCTTCCAGTGAATATATTTTGAATTGCAAGATAAGATCCATCTGAGGTACCATCCAAGGCATCTTACTCAGATCTTTGTATTTCCTGAGGATGAATCACTCAATCAAGCACTTTGAAATAAGAGTTGGTTGTCAAGAATGGAGATATATCTAAATAGATAACTTTTTCAACATTTAGGACCTAAAATTTATTTCAAGGAATTTATGGTATAATGGGGAGAAGAAGAGTATGAGCAGCATAAAATGATTTATATATAAATCAAAATAATACATAAAACATAGCTGTGGAGAACAAAATTAAAATTTTAAAAAATTACTGGTTTTGAGTATACTTTAAATTTTATTCTAAGAGAAATAGATTATAAAATTTAGCCTCGTAACGAATGTCAATTATGTTATACTAGAGGCCTGGTGCATGAAATTCATGCACGGATAGGTCCGTAGGCCGGCAAGCGATCAGGGCCGATCAGGGCCTTCAGGCTACTGTCTGGGGCCTTCCTTTGTTCCACACTGCCCCCTGATGGTCAGTGTTCATCATAGTGAGCGATTGAACTCCTGGTCTCCCAACTGAACTCCTGAGGGGATACTCTGCATATTAGCCTTTTATATATATGGATAATAAAAGATAATTTCAGGAGTTAGATACAAAAGAAAATCTTACTTTAGAGAGCCAGACTACCATTCACAGTGTCTTATAAATAGGGATAATAGTAAGGACGACAGAGATGATGATGACAATAATAATAATTAGCCTGCCCAAGAGCAGTGAATAGAAAATGGCAGGACTGTCTCTGTGCTCTCTGGGTGGTGTCATTCCCACCTTGGACAATAGCTTCCTCTCCATCAGATGGCACCTCCAGCTCCACATACCTCAAACAATATGTGAGAAGAAATAACTCATGTGAAAGAAGGAAGAAAAATTAAACATCTCAACCACGAGGTGAAAAACCAAAGCAATGGATGAAAACATAACCTCTCAGTGCGGTATTCATCAAAAAGCTTTGAAAGAACCAACTTTCCCCCCCCTAAATTGGTAATAAATAAGGGTGTATCATCTTTCCCCCTATTTCAATATTTGTAAAATCAGAAAATTCCCTGGGTTTTTACCTTTTCTGTTTCAACACAATTGGTGTATTGTTAGTTTTGGTTTGCCATGTGTTACTTTTGAAAAGCAATGCTAAGGGACTCATGTTTTGCAGCCTCTACTGTGTAGGACTTAAGTGACTAAATCTGAGTCATATCTGTGGTGCTAATTCCAGATGAAAATATCATTAAAAATAGGAAGAACCTGGGTTCCCAAGAAAATATTATGCCACAAAATTTTCTTCTTGACCCAAGGGTGTGTCCTGTTAGAAATTCTTCTTTGCTAACATTGGGTTTTCCTTCCTTTCATTTCCAGGCTAACTATCCACTGTAGAGGTTGGCTTGGTTGTGAGAACCGGCTATCTGGTTATGTTAGCCAGATACTTTATAATGATTGAGACAAAAAAGCCTCAAATGTCTACTTACAGTGTAAGATTATGGTTGTTAGATTTACACGTCATTATGAAGAAAAGTCAGTATCATGAAATCATCCATCCTATCCCAACTAATCTACGAATTCAAGATGTTCAGAAGAGCAATATCGAAGGGCCTGGCCTGTAGGGTACCAACATTAATGACAAAGCTATAACAACCATAATTAACCAAATGTAATTACTGAAAGTGTACAGTGTCAAACTGTATTGTTAGTAAAAAGACCAGAAATATTGAAAAAAAAACAATATACTAAAACATTAACCAAATTCGGAAAGATTGACAACTCAAAACTTCTGAGGATCAAAGGATATCCTGGGAACAGCATAGAAATACCTTCTGAGGAGAGATAATTGCAACAGCCATACATGATAACAGATTATCCTCTAGAATACATAAAAAATGTCTACAAATCAATAAGAAAAGGACAACCTTGGGGCGGGGGGGGAAGGACCAAAAATATGAATAGGCAATTCACAGAAGAGTCAACTTGAATCGTCAATAAACACAAGCTCAGACTTTCTAGTGATAAAGGGGATGGAAATAAAATCACACTGAGACCCATTTCACACCAACCAGACTGGAAATTGCTCAAATTTAACAGTATGGTTAGTTAATAAATTCACATGGTTTTCAAATGAATAATTTAAGTATCTAATAATAGGAATACTTAAGTATATTATGGTACATTCATTTGATAAAATGTTATATGATCATTTAACTGACCGATACACATCCCATACAGCAATACAGAAAATCCTTATAATAGGATGAAGAAAATAATCAAGATTCAAAATATGTAACTAGAAATGTTATCGATTAACAGGAGATAAGATACAAATGGTCAGTCAGCACATACAAAGCAAGCATATGAAATTAAAATGAGAAATCACCTGTTTCACTATCAAGTTGCCCAAAGATTTTTAAAGAAATAAGCTCTTTACTGGTTAGGGTACCAAGAATCAAGCATTCTCATACACAACTCTTGAGAATTTATAGAAACTGGTACAACTTTTCTGCATTTCTGTTGACAATATGTCCAAAAACCTGTATAAACATTTGGACCTAGAAATTCCACTGATAGGAAGCTTTCTTTAAAAAAGGATTTTTAATGTGGCAAAGGTATAGTTACCAGAATATTCTCACTATGTTATTTAAAATAATGGTAAATAACAATCATCTAAATGTCTAAAAATAGGAACTAGGTAGACCAACTATGATATAGACCTATGATGTAATCCTATATAATAAAAGGATAATATGCAAATTGACCCTAATGGCAGAATGAACCAGGGACGACCAGTCGTTATGACGCACGCTGACCACCAAGGGACAGACACTCAGTGCAGTTGCTGCCCCCTGGTGGTAGTGTGCTCCCACAGGGGAAGCTCCATTCAGCCACAAGCAGGGCTGATGGCTGCGAGAGTAGCAGTGGTGGGAGCCTCTCCTGCCTCCTCAGCGGCACTAAGCCATCAGTTGGATACCCTCTGAGGGTTCTCAGGCTGCCAAAGGGACGTCTGACTGCCAGTGTAGGCCTATTCTCCCAGGGAGTGGGCCTAAGCTGGCAGGTGGACATCCCCTGAGGGGTCCTGGACTGCTAGAGGGTACAGGTTGGACTGAGGGACCTCCCCAAGTGCATGATTTTTCATTCACCAGGCCTCTAGTAGTACATAATGTTTTAAACAATATAAAATATATTTGTTGGCAGAAAAAAATACATTATGCCATGTGAAGGCAAAACACACATAGTATGATTCTGTGTTTGTTATAGGTATTTGAATGGTTCCTTTCTGCTGCATTTTCCAATTTTAAACAATGAAATACATTACTTATATTAAAAAGTTATTAAACTATGCAGATGAGAAAAACATCTAAAGAAAAATGTTAAATCTTAACAGAGGAGTGTTAGGGCAATAGGGTGGTGGGTGTGTTTTCTCTTTCCTCTTTTTTTTTTTTTGTAAATTCTCTGCAATGTTCTTACATTACTTTTATTACTTAAAACTAGAGGTCTGGTGCACATAATCATGCATGAGGGGTGGGGATCTCTCAGCCCAGCCTGCACCCTCTAGCAATTAAGGACCACTGGCTCCTAACCGCTCACCTGCTTGCCTGCCTGATCGCCCCTAACCACTTTGTCTACCTGCCTAATTGCCCCTAACAGCTTACCTGACTGCCTGATCGCCCTTAACTGCCTTTGCTTCGGCCCCCACTGCTGTGGCTTCATCTGGAAGGACATCCAGAATGACATCTGGAAGACTGTTTGGCTATCTGGTCTAATTAGCATATTACACTTTTATTATTATAGATATTTTTTTAAATGAATAGGAACAACTGTGGTGATTGCAAGCGTGGAGGAAGAGATGGAAGAGGGCATGAGGGGGGATAAATGGTGATGGAAAAAATAAAATCTAAACTAATAAAAGCGAAATATTAAAATTAACCGTTTCTCCGAGACAGGGTAAGCCACGCCCACCAGCCAATCAGAGCGGCTGTATGCAAATTAGCCCAGCCAACATGGCGGCCGCCACTTACGGACCTGAGTAAACAGCTCTTTCCATTGCGGCAGGAGCGAAAGTGAAGCTGCGCCCTTCAGCTCAGCTCCAGTTAAACTGCCTCTAGCGAAAACACAGCTTTGAAACATTGTAACAATCATAGAATCCTCCAGAGCTGAAGGAAAGAGCAGCTCCGGCCTAACCAGTAAAAGTAACAATTGTTTCATTATAGACGCTGCGAGGTGAAGCAGAGGAGGCTTCGTTAGTAGTTAGAAGGCCGCCTTAAAGGAACAGTGTATCAATTATAGAAGATGACCCCAGGCCTTCAAGGAACAGTA
>PVJC01053963.1:0-10650 GCA_004026665.1 Murina feae | reverse complement strand
TTTTGTTTTGTTTTGTTTTTTAATGTGGAGGAAAAAGAGAAAGTTATCAAAGGCCAAAAATGTTCTTTCCACCTGTTCAAAATGCAGATTCTTTAAAAAATATGTTTCTATTGATTTCAGAAAGAGGAAGGGAGAAGGAGACAGAGATAGAAACATCAATGATGAGAGAGAATCATTGACTGGCTGCTCCTGCATGACCTCTACCGGACATGGAGCCAGAAACCAGGGCATATGTCCTAACAGGGAGTCCAACCATGACCTCCTGGTTCATGGGTTGACACTCAACCACTGACTCACACCGTCTGGGCTAAAATGCAGATTCTTTTTTTAAAGTATATTTTTATTGATTTCAGAGAGGAAAGGAGAATAAGAGAGAAATGGAAACATCAATGATGAGAGAGAATTATGGATTGGCTGCCTCCTGCATGTCCCCTACTTAAGACTGAGCCACACCCTGGCATGTGCCCTTAACTGGAATTGAACCCTGGACTCTTCAGTCCTCAGGCTGATGCTCTTTCCACTGAGCAAAACTGGCTAGGGCAAAAAATGCAGATTCTTAAGCAGACACTGAATAAAGATAATGATATCTCAAAAGCCTGGATCAAAAGAAGCCAGGTGTGAATTTAGGTTCATTTCCTGTGGCAATTCAATCCATCACAGTGGCCACTGGGAACATTGCAGATAAGGATGCTGAGGTGGCATCCCAACTTAGGGCGGGGAGACTTCAAAGGATGTGGCTGATAATGGAGGAAATAAAATGGAGTTAAGCATTGCTAAGAAAGTCACTTAAAATAGAGTTGGGTGGTCACTGAGGAAGTGGGGCTTATGCATATTTCAGTTGCTAAACTGAAGTTGCTAAACTCAGCTCAAGGCCAAGGCATAACCACCTGGAAAAGCAACTGCTGCCTGGACTTAACTTCCTCCTGGTGGTTGCTGCCAACCTCATTTGCATATTGGAACTAACCAATCCTGATTAACCTAACCAGCAATCCTTCATTTACATGGAGGACCTAAACGGAAACTGCACTTGTGGTTTTTTCCTTTATAAACCCTGCCTTTCTTTGTTCTCTTCAGAGTGCAATTTGGATTGCTACCTGAATCTGTGCCTACAGCATTGCATTCCTTTTTGCTCAAATTAATGCTTATTGTAAACTTCTTCTTTGGTTAACATGACCCAGAAAAGGAATTTGTAACAAGCTCCCTGTGTGTCTTTACACAATAAAATTGTGAACCACAGATCTATATCATGCTACTTCTCTTAAATTTAATCAGTAGCAAATAGCTCCTTCCTTATAGTGTTTTCATGCCTACTCAATTTCATACCCATAATAATTATTAATTGGGAACATACTCTCCAACAGGAACTTTTATAATTATAATTATTAACATACATTCCTTAATCTTCATTACAATTTTAATTTGTATATGAGGAAACAAAAAAGGGGAGAGGTTTGAAATTCTCAAGATCATAGAGTTAGTAAATATCAAAGCTAGGTTTTAGGACAAGTATTCTAACCATACCTCAAGGTAGTGCTTAAGACTTAAATAACCTGCTTATATAGACTAAGGCATTATTTTTTTCTGGGTAATCAAGATTTGTCTCCTGGGAAAGGTTCATCAAGAACATGGCAATCACTATTTCAAAGATATCTCAGACATGAAAAGATAAAAACATTCTAAGAAGGGAATAAGCAGTTAAAACTTCTGGCAACTCAAGTGGGAGTTGAAGACTAGAGGAATTAGAGCAGAGGAGTTAACGAGGAAGAGTAATGGAAACACTTTAGATAAAGGAAATCAGCATTGTTTAGTGGTTCAAATTGAGAAAGGAAACCAAAACCAAGTGGTAACTAGAAACATTTGAATCTCAAGCAATTGGAGAGACACCCTAGACATAGGGTTTTATAGTTGATGACCACTTAATATTATCTCTAAGCTATTTAATCTAATAAAAGCATAATATTGAAATTGACCATTTCTACAGGATGCTTAAGCCACGTCCACCAGTCAATCAGAGTGGCTGTATGCAAATTAACCCAGGCAAGATGGAGGCCGGCAGCCCTGGAGGCAGGTGCAGTATAGGCATCAGGGTGAGCAGGGTGTGGGGCAGGTGATGGGCTGGGGTGTGGGTGGGCGGGGCCGATGGGCTGGGTGGCAGGCCGCAGGTTGGGCGGTACAGGCCGGGCTGAGGGTCACCCTAGTGCACAATATATTGTGCACCGGGCTCCTAGTTTCCTATAAATCTTGAACTTTTATTATTTCTCAAGTCCAGCATATAGTCAGGTAGGTTTGAATATACACAAGATGGCACACTCTGAGAAACGTCATGGAAAATGTTTCATAAAAACCAAACTTCAAAGTCAGTAATTTTACATGAATTTCTTTTAGATGGTAATGATGATGAATTCAATAATAAACACAAAAATCCACACCTTTTGAATTTTGGAGATATCTCTTCTATGGGAAGTTTTAAAAATAAAATATTTTATTTCTTACTTTGACATCCTGGAAATAATTTATTTGACTACTTAGAAACATATATTCCTAATTTATTTAATTATCCTTTCAGTCAATAAGTATCAAGCATTTACTATGCACTTAGTACTGGTTATATGGCCAGTATACACACACACACCTGTGTATCTTTATTCCAAAATCCACTATAAATTCATGGAAGTCAAGTTTAATATAGGATTAAGCAGATAGAAGGCATTTGGTAAATACCTGTCAAATACTTTCAAATGTGATCTAAAAAAAAGGAAAAAATATTAAACTGATATTTTAAAAGTTTAAACAGATGCCATTAAATGATCTGCCATAAAAATCACTTATGATTATTACATTTCATATTAATAAAAATAGCTCAATAATACTTTGAATATATGTAACCAGGTGTAGGGAAGGAGTATGCAAAAAGTTTTAATTAGATTCCTGTTCTCAATGAGTTTATAGTACTCTTTGATGCATACAATCATTTCCCAAAAAATTAAAATACAAGAGTAAATAATAAAAACAGAAAGAAGCACAATATTGTGTGGGGTTCAAAATGAGGAGAGATCACAGCTTCTTGGGGAGAAATCAGAAAATATGTAATTCTGAGTACTTTCTAAGCATTTTACATGTGTTAATTTAACCCTCATCATCCCTACAATGTAAGGACTAACAATTTTACTGATGGGGAAGCTGAAGACTATGTCTTAAAGATGTGTACAGGAGACTTTGGGGACTAAGTATACTTCAGAGGAGTGACATGATTAGGACTGAATCTCAGTAAAACTAATCAAATCAGTAGACTAGGAAAAATGGAGTCAGAGACAGCAGCAGGGACTCTACTTGGAATGGTTTCGGTAAGAAGTAGTGAGTTCAAAGGCGAAGGTGATGGAGAGGAGCAGTGGATTCAAGGGAAACCGTTGAAGAAACCTGTCTATAACTTTATAACCAATAATGAACTGGGGTTGAAGGAAGGTAAGATTTAAAGATACCTGGTACTTTCAAATCAATAATTATGAACCACTAAGCAAAACCTTACCAGACAAACCTTCAGGAATCTGTTTTGTAAACTCATCCACACAAAAACTACCCATCAGTATGCAATATGAAAAAGAACTTATAACACAAAAATATAAATTTTGATTCATGACATACAAATTAATAATATGAAACATAATGGATATAAAACAATCTTACCTCTTCGCTATCTGAATCACTGCTAAGTTCCTCAGTGTTCATAATTTCCAGATCAGATTCTCCAGTTGCAATGGGCACAGTTACTGTGAGGCTGGGATTATGAATAAATGACTGAAAATCGCTTCCTTCTAGGTATTTGTCCGTGCTCCTTCCCAAATCACTCATTCTATCCTTTCCCCCGTGGAGATCATGATCTTTGTTCATTTCAGCTAGTGTGCGGTTAGTGAGATCATTTTCCTTCTTGCTATTTAGATCTTCTGCTTGTCTTGTGTCTTTGGGAATCTTTGGCCTTTTGGAAAATGTCACTAGAATAAATTCACGTACGTTCTGTTTCGTGTAATTTATTCCCTTATTAATTCTGGCCACTGCAATCTGGAGGTTGTTTGGTTCAGTTTCCTCATCACTTGCTGTAAGATTGTCTGAACTAAATGAGCTCAATAATAAAGCCAGAAATAGGTTGAGGACCTATATCAGGGTGGGGGTGGTAAAAGCGGAAGACAGGAAAAGAAGAAAGTGAGTACACTTTTCTGAAGTAAAAGTAAAAATCCACCCCAGCAATGAAGGACCCTGCACCTCTGCACTCATAGACAAGAACATGTGACTGGGGTCGATGAGAGATGAGACTCATCAATCTCTCCTTAGCCCAGGTCCTGTGAACTCTGGGAGCTCAGCCACACCCCTGAAGGACTAGACTAGCCTAAGGTGCAAAGAGCACTCCCTTGACCAATATCATTACCACTCTGAAGTTCATTCCTGCAGCAGGAAGCCCTTGGTCAAATTTCCTTTTATGGACCTCATAAGCCCTGCTAATGTTTTCCTGTAATTAATATACGTTACCAGTGAGAAACACGTAGAACAAGAAAACTGTGACTGCTGACTATTGTGCTGAAGTAACTTAGGCCAAGTGACTTTTCCCAGAAGATAAATGTTACTTGTTGCAACAAATGGAACATGTCATACTTGCAGGCCTCCTGTAATACAATATTCTGTCCAAGAATTGTGCCAGCTTGCGACTTAATGAAGCTTTTAAAGCAGCGATAAGGGTTTGCCCATTGAACCCAATGCAAATGAGATAATGGCAACAGGATCTGGGTGGCCTCAATGCCAATCGTTTTGGCCCTAGGTGAGATTTAAAAGCCGGTCAGGACAATTATCCCTGAAGCAAAGTCCTGTTTGTGTGCAAAGCCATTTCTGTTGTTCTTCCCTAAGGTAGAGTCTAGGTGAACTCAACATTTTAAAAAATAAGGATTCTCGAAGAGGGCTGAACATGTGTAAATTCTATTGATTAGTAATCAATTTTGTCAATGATGCTTATGTCATCTTCCATTAGCAAAATCTTGTAAAAAATGTAAGTGTGGGTTAGCTGGCAGGAAAATTAAGACAATATTTCTTGTCTTTCCTGTTATTCCTATATTGAAATAATCGATGTTCTATTGTGATTAAGAGTTTTAGTTATAATTCATTCTAAGTTATAAAGTAACTTGTCATATCTTCATATAACAAATTTCTATGGAGAATTCTAAATGTGTGAACTTCTGAGCACATACCACGAGGTTTCCAATGACCATGACCATCATGAAGACAGTAAGGCACATGGTCTGGCCAGCGACCTCCATGCAGTCCCACATGGTCTCTATCCACTCTCCACACAGCACGCGGAACACGATCAGGAAGGAGTGGAAGAAGTCAGTCATGTGCCAGCGTGGGAGTGTACAGTCTTCATTGATCTTGCAGACACATTCTTTGTAGCTTTTACCAAAGAGCTGCATGCCGACTACGGCAAAAATGAAGACGATGATGGCCAACACCAAGGTGAGGTTACCCAGAGCCCCCACTGAGTTGCCAATGATCTTTATCAGCATGTTCAGGGTGGGCCAGGATTTTGCCAATTTGAAGACTCGGAGCTAAAAGCAAACGCAAAGTATAATATTAATTATTATGCCAAGTTTTAATGTTTCCAAGCTTGAGCTTTATTCCAAATATTAGGTTCTAAAATATTGTCATTACCTAGCAAAAAATTAATTATTTGCATTTTTAATTTTCACCTATTTACAGTATTTCTCTTATTTTGTTATAATTGTTCCAATATAATGACTATATGTTTTTAAAGAAGTGTGTAATTTTAGTTCTAGACTGTTGTGGATGTCTCTTTGCATGGTTTCACTATGGAGTTAATAATTTATCCTTAATTCTATTTTCTGATACTTTTCATAAAATTTTAATGCAGACGTAGGGGCAAAGTTCAAATTGTTAGAGAAAGAAGCTTAAAAAAGTCTTTACTTTTTTTTTTTGTATTCTTGTTATTAGACAACAATTGTTTGGGGAACAATTAATTTTTAATGATCAAATCCACAAAGCATTGACTATATTATAATGGCTGAAATTCTTTAAACCATAAGCTTTTAACCAGGAAATAAATATTGTCCTACTGGGTAAAGAAAAATTTTCTATTATACTAGCATACTATAACTGAAATATTTTTTTATTATATTAGTATGTACAACTGAATATATCTTTAAGATCCTAAAATTAAATATCCATGTGGCTTTGAGCTCCTAAAGTGCATTAGTTACTAAGCGAACTTTATTTTATTAGATATCAGGACTTAATCTTTTCTTTTTGATTCAAATCTCCACAATTTTTAAATAATATTAATCCAAAAACAAAGGTACATCTTTTTACATATAGAATATAAGGTAAGGTTGGTCTATATTTACCAGTCTGAATGATCGAAGAACTGACAAGCCATCCACATCTGATAGATAAAGCTCTACTAAACTTAAAGTCACAATAATGCTGTCAAAAATATTCCATCCTACTTGGAAATACTCATAAGGATCCATGGCGATTAGTTTTAAAACCATTTCAGCTGCAAAAATCCCAGTAAAGACCTAAGTGAAAAAAATACAATGTTTTTATGGCATTATTAAAAGGTATGGAGTCAACATAATGATGATAAAGACTTTTTTTTAGCATTTACTGTGCCTTGGTCAGTGTGCTAGGTACTTTACAAATGCATGTTATTATCTCATTTAATCCTGTCAACTAGGTATGATTCCTCCAGTTCTAATGCAAGCATTGAAGGGATAAAAAGTGCAAACTCTCCTGTCAGCTCTCATTATCCTTAGCACTTTAGAAAAGCATGTTAAAATTCCAGATAAATAAAACTTTTGACAACTAACAGGCACTCTTTGCAAAAAAATTTATATGGTCAAGAAGTTATTCTGGAAGAAAACAAAAAGAAAACATGGATACTGAGATTTTGAACCAGTCTTTTTTGCTGGTCTGACTACTCTTAGAGTAATAAAGAATACGCTGACTTACTCTTTAAAGATTTATTGACAGAAGAGGAAAAAGTGTTTCATTGACATAGTGGCAGGTAAAGCAAGACTTTCAAAGCTTTGGCACAAATGTGCATCACAAAACATCATTAATTCATGACACTGGTATCAAAGAACTCACTTAAAAAGGCAATAGTGAAAGACCTGTTCATGCATCATTCATAAACAAGGCATAATTTGACTCAAAGAAACTGACCAAAGACATTTCAAAGGGAAATGGTTAGAACTGACTGACTACATGAGCCAATTCTAAAATAATGCAGCACCAAGAAGAAAGTCAGGGTCACTCAGTCTTGGGCCCGTGCTAATAGATAAACATAGCGGATGTTTTCTGTGTTCACAGTGGTGTAGTCAACTTACTAAGAAGGTATTGATTTTCACAATGCAAACCTCCAACAATTAGAAACTAGTAATCCTGTCTTTTTCTAAAGAGGAATTAAAGGGAAGAAGAATGCTAACTCAGAGAGCAAATGGGGTGCAAACATTCTGACTACAAAAATCTGTAAGCGATTTGGAAGGGAAGACTGAAGCACTTGTCTTTAAAGATCAACTGGTTTAGATCCGAGGCAAAAGCGAAATCCCCTGATACAGATATTCACAAATGCATCCAGAATGATTCATATTAATGAAGTATGATTGGCACCCTTTGGCCATGAAATAGAACCTCTGCCTGCTTCGCGCAGATTGTCAGAAATAGTTTTTTTATTGTTGTCGTTGTTGTGTTTGTTTGTTTGCAATAAGGCGTTAATTAAGCTAGAGTAAAACCAACACTGCATGTTTAAAAGATCATTTAGCATTGATTTTCCTAATCAGACCCTCTACCTTCCTGAAACCTGCAGGTCACCCCCTCGCTTGTCTTCTGTGTCCAGTTCAACAATTTTGGTCTCACAATACTTTTGTTCCTAAGGCTTGTTTCCGCTGATTGATTTAAAGCATGACGATGATCATAATGATGATAGTAACCACAGTTACTATCTACTTTGCTGACTACTTACCGTAAGACAGGCTAATAAATTAAGTAGAAAGTTTAATAGTAATCCAAGAATGCGACAGATGAAGTATTATCATCATTATATTATAAATGAAGAAATAATATTATTTTACAAATGAGGTATTATATTCTACAAATGAGAAAATTGAAGATTATAGAGACTAACATATTTGTACAAGGTTATATAATCAGTAAGGGACAACATCAGCGCTCAGTCCAATATTTTGGGATTCTAAAGGCCCAGACACTTCACCTATTATATCAAAACAAAGCATCCATAGTTTTTCTGAAAATATGGGGGGTATGTACTTTCAAGGAAGTGCAATGTTATTATGAAATGGGCAACAAAGTATCAAATTTTCAAAGAATTAATTCCAAGACACATACTGACAAAAAAACCCACTAACAACTCCAAAAATGGTGACTCTTTATGAAAATAGTCTTATTTATAGACCTCAACACGACTGCAAAATTATTTAAAAATAATATCTACCACCAGACATTTGACTCTGTACAATGATTCTTATTGTGAATTCTGAATTTGCATAGTTACCTAGCTGTGTATCCTTCTAACTTAAAGAATAAAAAATAAATGACTTCAAGTGACTCACCAAATTTCCCACAGTGAGCACGCTTTTGAATTCTTCAGTCATTGGGTGATGCTCCATCGCCATGAACAATGTGTTTAAAACTATGCAAATGGTAATGGTAAGATCTACAAATGGATCCATTACAATAACATACATAAGCTTTTTAAATTTTACCCAAAATGGAGAGCAATTCCAGATCAGGAATGTGTGTGCAAATCTGTACCACCAAGGTGGACATTTTTGTCTGGACTCTTCAAGTTCTGGGAGGAACAAAATAAGAGAACATGAAATCAATCATTTGTATGTTTCATTCCTAAATATATCAGCAGTACTTTTCCACCTGAAGCAAGTCTTCTGGTGTAGACTCTGTAAATTGAACAGTACTGATTCCATGAAATCACAGTATTATTTCATAAAATGTAACATTACATAGCATTATTACATAAAGATGTAATAATACAATATTATTTTAGAAAAATGTAATAACCCACCTGATGTTCATTTACTAGACCAAGCCGAAGTGAGGGGAAGGCAGTGAAAACTGATACAGCATCTCTCAGAGAAACATGTATCTAATATGTGATGGTAAACAAGACAACTAATGTTTTCTTAAGGGAAAATATATATTTTCCACCGATATACCTACTTCCCCCTGTATCCATAATCCCATGGAAATAGCAGGATAATTACACTGTCTCCAGGAAAAGCTCTTGCTAGTTCACAGGTGAAAACAATCCCAAGGAGATTGGAAATACTTTGTGGAGTGACTCATACAATTGATATTTCACACCGTTTAGCCCACATGCTTCTCACCTTAAATTTAGGACGTGGGTGGAAACTTTGTCAATGAGGTTGTAGCCTTTGGAAAAGGTAGGAACTGGAGAAAATGGGAGCCAGCACATTGTAAAAGTTGTCAAGCTCTGACTTCCTTCTAATGCATATGAGGGTTTAACCACTATTTATTGACATTATATTCTCTAACCTGCTTTTTCTAGAGGCTTTTCACCATAATTTTAAGAGATGTCATGGCACATGTTAGCATTTTAAAATTTTATAGAATGTGCTCAGAGGCAGAATTTATCTACATCTGGAATATGTATCATATTTTTACATATTAGAGGGATGATAAATTCAAAGAGAGTTGGTCAAGTTTCTAAGATTACATACTGCCAGAACCACACAGCTCTGGGTTAACCTAGGATCTTTTTATTTATTTTTATTTATTTTTATTTTTCTTTTTTTCTTTTTTTTTGTTTTTATTTTTTTTTGTTTTTTACATTTTTTTAAATTACATAAAGCTTTACAAATATTAGTACATATATATCTTTTTCCCCCTGCCCTTCCCCCAGCCTCCCCTACCCCCCAGTGTTTTGTGTCCATTGGTTATGCTTAAATGCACACACAAAAGTCCCTTGGCTGATCTGTTACCCCTGCCCCAACATCCCTGTCCTTGTTGCTGTAATTTGACAGTCTGTTTGATGTTGCTCTGCCTCTGTATCTATTTTTGTTCACCAGTTTATAATGGTTATTATTATCCATAGATGAGTGAGGACATGTGGTATTTTTCTTTCATTGACTGGCTTATTTCACTTAGCATTATGTTCTCCAGCTCCACCCATACTCCTGCAAATGCTAAGAACCCCTTCCTTTTTATAGCAGCATAGTATTCCATTGTGTAGATATACCACAGTTTTCTAATCCATTCATCTGTTGATGGGCACTTAGGCTGTTTCCATATTTTAGCTATGGTAAATTGTGCTGCTATGAACATAGGGATGCATATGTCCTTTCTGATTGGTGTTTCTGGTTTCTTAGGATATATTCCCAGAAGTGGGGTCAAAAGGCAGATCCATTTTTAATTTTTTGAGGAAACTCCATACTGTACTCCACAGTGGCTGCACCAGTCTGCATTCCCACCAGCAGTGCACGAGTGTTCCTTTTTCTCCGCATCCTCTCCAGCACTTGTCGTTTGTTGATTTGTTGATGATAGCCATTCTGACAGGTGTGAGATGGTACCTCATTGTTGTTTTGATTTGCATCTCTC
>PVJC01053962.1:0-10695 GCA_004026665.1 Murina feae | reverse complement strand
CAGGGGAGAACAGTTGGGGGTGCCATCCTGGTATGGGAAAGGCAGTTAGGGTCAATCAGGCCAGGCCAGCACAGGACCAGTTTGGCGTTTATCAGGCTGCCAGGGGAGTGGTTAGGGGCAATCGGCATTTGAGAGGTCAGGAGCCAGCAGTCCTGGATTATGAAAGGGACGTCGACTGCCCGTTTAGGCCCGATCCCAATGGTGGGATCGGGCCCATTTAGGCCCGGGCCCACCATTGGGATCGGGCCTAAATGGGCAGTCGGACATCCCTCAAAGGGTCCCTGATTGGAAAGGGTACAGGTTGGTCTATGGGACACCACCACCACCCACCACCCCACTCCGTGCACGAATTTCGTGCACCGGGCCTCTAGTAAAAGCATAATATGCTAATTAGACCAGATGACCCTCCAGGTGAAGCCAGGGCTGCAAGGGCTGCAGCTGCGAGGGCCGAGCCCCATGCATGGGTTTCATGCATTGGGCTTCTAGTATTACATAAAACCAAACACACACAGCCTAGCTGGTGTGCCTCAGTGGTTAAGCATCGACCTAAGAACCAGGAGATCATGGTTCCATTCCCGGTCGGGGCACATGCCTGGGTTGTGAGCTTGATCCCCAGTAGGGGGTTGTGCAGGAAGCAGCCAATCAATGATTCTCTCTCATCATTGATGTTTCTATCTGTCTATCCTCTCATTTCCTCTCTGAAATCAATAGAAAAAATATATTTTTAAATACAAAAACACTGTACAGTGTTAACAAACTCTAAATGGAAAGCAGCCCTTTCCTATCAATAATCCAAACCTCCAGAGCAAACAATGTATTTTTAAAAATTAAACTTGAGTTTATTTTCAACCTATTTCCCAGTTTTCTATCTTAGTGCCACAGCACCAAACATCCTTCTCTGTGACAGCTTTGAGACAATGCCAGAAATGCTATGTGCATTAAAAAATGAATTTACAGAACGAGAGATTTTACTATGCTGCATCAGAAATGAACAATATAACAAGGAGAATTGTTAAAAGCCATTGTTATTGCTTACATATTCATTCTCTCCATCTTGAGTATTTTTAATTTTTTTCTTTACTAACAATGTATTCTTACAAATCAAATTAACTGAGATATATTATCCACCAATAAAGTTTTCAATTTAAGTGAAGGGTTCAAGGAGTTTTGACAAGTATAAGCACCACCATAATCAAAGAATAGTTCCATCACCAACAAAAGTTCCTTGGTATCGTTTCCCAGTCAGTTCCCCAACTTCTGTTCTCCCAAAGACTGATTGAATTTCTGAATATATATATATATATATATATATATATATATATATATATATATATTATATTATATTATATTATATATATATTATATATATTTGTTATATATAACATATATATAATATATATATATATATATATATATATATATACACATATTAGTTTTGCATTTTCCAGAATTTCATATGAGTGGAGTCATTATAGTAAGACCTAATTTTTATTCCTGACTTTTTTTACCCTGCATACTCTGGGTTTTTTAAAATGTATTCAGTCTTGTGATGTATATCAGTTCAGTAGTTTGTCCTTTTAATTACTGCATAATATTTCATTATATAAACATGCCAATGTTAATTTATTTATCCAATAGTCTGCTAATGGATATTTAAGCTCTTTTTAGTTTGCAGCTATGATAAATAAACCTGACATGCACATCCTTGTAGAATTCTTTGTTGTACATATATTTTCATTTTCTTAGATAAATACCTAAGAGTAAGATGGATGGGTAGTGTATTAATCTGGTAGGGGTGGTGTAACCAAGTACCACAGACTTGATGGCTTAAGCAACAAAGTGTATTGCCTCACAATTCTGGAATCTAGGAGTATGAGGTCAAGGTGTCAGCAGGACTGGTTCTCTCTGAGGGTTATGAATGAGAATTTGTTTTAGGTTTCTCTCTTAACATCTTGCGGATTGCTTAATTTTCCCTTAAACATAAGACCAGATATTTAAAACCTTATTTTTATATTTAAGAAAATTCAGGGGAAAGATATGCTTCTTTCTTATAAACTCTCATAAATGTAGAAAGATAATAGCAGTAGTCTATAACCTCTCATTTCAAAGACCTTACAAATATTCAAGTCTCATTTATTTTCGGATTCTTTGCTGTTTGTAAAAATGCCCTCTAGGCACAAGTTGCCCTCACACTTCCTTGATACTCTAACAGATATTTCTGTTCTTTTCTTTGGCTCTTCATTGATTAATTGGATTTGTCCTTTATATTGCTTTTATTATGTTCATGTTTCATCTTGTTCTAACTTCTGGAATATTAATTAGACTTTATCTTTGAACTCTTATTCTATATATTTTTAAAATTCAGCAGTCATATTTTAAATTTCTAAGAATTCAATTTCTGAAAAACCATAAAAATTCTAGAAAAAAAACATAGGCAGTTAAATCTCAAACCTCTTTCATAGCAATATTTTTGCCAATATATCTCCTTGGGCAATGAAAACAAAGAAAAAAGTAAACAAATTGGACTACATCAAACTAAAAGGAAAGGAAAGGAAAGCATCGATAAAGTGAAAAGGAACCTGCTACAGGAAATAACATATTTGCCAATGACACATCTGAAAGGGGATGAAATGGGAACATCTGTAATGTGTTAACAATAAAAATAAAGAAAAATAAATAAATAAAATTAAAGTGAAACTTATAATTTTTACTACAACCAAAAAAATAAATGAAATGATCATATTATTTCAAGCTTTGTATTCAAATTGTAAAGCAATTAAGTTTTCAAATGGTGCTCTCATCCATTACAATTTTATTCCCCCAAACTTAAAGTTCTGCTGATAGTAAATTAAGGAAAAAGACAATAAAATGAAACAGGACAGAGATTATAAAAGCTCTTTGTAAAATTTAAATCATTTTGAAGCACATTATTACTATCATCTTAAAAACCAATCTGCTGACTTTTCTTTGGTCTCTCACTGAAGTTTATATGTGCATTCCACTTACAATATAAATTGTGTTCTCCACTTTCCTACTATATTATCTGCTTGACGTTGGAAAATGTATTTAACTTCTTTGTGACTCAGTTTCTTTTTAGTGAAGTGGGCCTACTCTGAGAGGGTTGTTGTGAGAAATAAAAATGAGATTGTGCAGTACAAGCTTTAGTATATTTGCTAGTATAAACGAGCGTGCAATACTGTGAGTTATTCTTGGCAGAAAAAAAAATGTGAGAAGAAGAAAAGAGGAGTGGCATTCTAGGTTGGAAGGCATGTTATGAATCAAAAGCGCGGGGCAGAGCTTAGCCATGCCCAGTGATGGGCAGGAGCTGTCGGGCTAGAATGTTGTCGTAGGGAACAATGCCTGATGATGATTCATGCGGATCTTGTGAATGAAGCCACACTGAAAGTCTGGATGTCTGGATTTTAACTTTTACTTAGTGCATGGTAGAGAGCTTCTGTTTTTTCTTGTTTTAATTTTAATAATAGTAATTGAAATGATAAAGAAATCTTTTAGGAAGGCTTATCTGGAGGATTTAGATGTTAGAAACAAGACAACAGCTCACAAATGGAGCTGCTAATGCTAAGCCACATGTCACCAAACAAGGACCTCACTTAATTACAGTGTTGGCTCTCCCAGAAATCAAATCTTAAATTAGTCAATCAGGAATCAGCTGATCAGCATTAGTAAGGTATCTGCTTGGTAGACCCCAGTCATCCCCTAAAGAAAAGTGGCCTTGTAATAACTGACTTGCTATCTTTTTGCCTGGTATAACCTCCTTGTCCTGCTCCCTTCTACCTACAAGAGCCTTTCATTTTGCACAGCTCACCAGAGCTCCCTTCTATCTTTTAGATGGGATGTTGTTGCCCAGTTCAGGAATTATTGAATAAAGCCAATGAGATCTTTAAAATTTACTCAGTTGAAATATTTTAAATGTAAAATGTGGATGTTAGAGATCAGTTAGGAAATGATTGAATGGGAAAATGGGTTAAATGGTATTTACTGGGTCACAAAGCAATGTAAGTAGAATCCTTTTAGAGGCAATTTAGTATGTTCTTTCTCCAACCCTAAATTTTATAATAGAGGATATCAAAGCATAAAATCAACTAATGACTTACTCAGGTTACACAACAGGTTCCATCAGATCAAACCTAGGACACAGTTTTCATGTCCCCATATCCCTGCTGTTTCCATGACACCAAGCTATCTCAATTTGGCAGACGCACATAGAAAATACACTATGTTCAGGGCATGCCTGAGGTTGCCTCAGGTATTCTGAAAAAAATGCCCAAGTTGTAAAGCTGTCATAGCTTATACTACTATGCTTCAAAACGTTTGAAGATATAGCAGACATTATTTCACAAAATTGAAAAGACTTAAATACCGCTAGTGACTCCATGTCTAACAACTTAAAAATGTCCAGTTATATGTTTGTCAACAAAAAAGATTTTCAAACATATGCTCAGTTCTGAAGCCTACGGAGTTAACTAGTTAGAGCAGCAGTTCTCAACCTGTGGGTCACGACCCCTTTGGCGGTCGAATGACCCTTTCACAGGTGTCGCCTAAGACCATCCTGCATATCAGATTCATTACGATTCATAACAGTAGCCACATTACAGTTATAAAGTAGCAACGAAAATAATTTTATGGTTGGATCACAACACGAGGAACTGTATTTAAAGGGCCGGAAGGTTGAGAACCACTGAGAGCATTAACTTGGTCATTGAATATGAGGCTAGGCTTATATTTCACTGAGCAGAATGCAGGAAATGGATGGCAATCAGCTGTTTCTTTGATGTCTGCAGGCAAAGTTAATAATATTGTTTCTGGATATCAGACAAAACAAACCCAAAACAGAAAACTTGATTTTGAAATTTTTCTTTGAGTTATTCTGAAAATATCATCACTGCCTATACCTCAGCAAAGTGCCCACCTGCAGCTGAGCTTCCCTGGGTCCTGTGGGAGGAAGTAATTAATGGGATAGTCATCCTGCCTCTCTAGTTGTAATTTTTGCATTTGATAATTTATTCTTGAAATGATTCACAAAGAATAAAAGTAATAGCACTACTCAAACTAGCCAGTCCCCACATTAAGAGTTAAGAAACTTGATCCGAAATGTAATTCAATGTATTGCTTTCTTCCCCAACAACGTCTTGCTAAGGAACTGTCAGATGTCTGCAATACAGTGCTTAGTGCAATGGGGTACTGTGTTCAAGCTCCTTCCTTGTTGCAAAGCCTTAACACAGAGTTCATTCTTGGCAGCAGTTTGTTAACCACAGTTTGAGCAGCACTGATCTAGAAGAATATTTTCAGTGACAATTTAAGTCTTTTTACATGAGATCTACCTTCTTGACAAATTTCATAGGTAAAGTACAGTATTATTCACTATAACCACAGTGTTTTACAGCAGATATCGCAAGTTTTGTACTTTTATTTTGCGTGATTTGAACTATGTACACATTGGACAGTGATTCTCCATTTCTTCCTCTCCTAGCCAACTAGCAGCCATCAATCTGCTTTCTGTATCTGTTTTATGACTTTAGATATCTCATACACATGGAATCATGCAATGTTTGTCCTTCTGTGACTGACTTATTTCACTATAGGATTTTGGTTCCAGCTCTGGAGGCTGACGTAACTCAGTAAAGCCACGGCTCCTAGCAGGGTACACAGCACTCCTCCAGGTAGAGCCCCTCACGAAGGGCAGCATATCACGGTAAGAACTTCTCTTCCTACCAAGGGTGGGTTGAGAGTATGTTCCACTGACCCCCCTCTGACACGGCTCAAACTCCCACTTTGACTAAGTGGTCTGCTTATTGCAGCAGTGGAGCACCCTGTCTACCCGCACACTGTTTCTAGAAATGTGGGTGCTGCCAGGCACTGTAGAGTATGCAGATCCTTCAAATGCCTGTGCATCATCCTGTGTCATCTCCTGTGGCCTGTAGATAGGGAATGTGGAAAATTCCCTCTGTCACCTGTGTACTGATGGGTCTAGCCCCCATGGACTAAGGTGACTATTCAGCCCAACACTGACACCATCTGGATGAAAACAGAAATGAGCTTCATCAGCCAGTGGCTAAACTTGGAGAGGTTTGGCTGCTCCTGAGCCCTGACAGCTGGGCTGTTCTACAGGGATTAACACTATGACTTGGACAATGGAGAGCTGGTCAGAATATGAAGAAGACTTTCGTTGTTTGCCTACAAGTGCCTAAGGCAGTCCTTACTGTTTTCCATATCCAGGCTCATAAGTGCTGATACCCCCTGGCATTCAGTAAGCTGATGCCTAGTTCAGGTACGTGCCCTAAGAACTAACACTTCAGTGGTCACAGCAGATTAGGTGCATGGGAACAGTGGCCACTGCGGTGGTCGATAGGATGGCATGTTGTCAAGCACACCAATCATCCTTGAAATAGAGTGGTTTGGTTACTATGGTAATAGCATACCCTGTGTGTTCTAAATAATGCCCAAGACAACCACTAAGGAGTCTGGGACCATCCACCTGTATACTCAACCAGTGAGGAATTAACAAATAGATTTTATTGCCTCCTCCCTCTGAGTGAGGATTATCAATATGCCTTGGTTTATGTGGATACTGTGTCTAAACTAATCCAAGTTTTTTCTTGTCCCCATGCAAAGCAGGCTGCTACCATTACTAGATTAGAGAAGTTGAGTACCATGTACAGAGATATCCTTCTCAGATAGATAGTGATCACAGGTCACATTTTAAGCATCATGAGATGCAAGACTTGGCAAAAGAACATGACCTTCAATAGAGGTGCCAACGTTTTATATAACCCACAAGCAACAGGAATGGTAGTAGGGAATAATGGAATACTAAAGAAGCAAATTAAAGTACTAACATACCTTGGGTGAATGGATTAAAGTAATTTCCCAGGCTCTAATCATCCACCTTTTTTAAAATATATTTTATTGATTTTTTACAGAGAGAAATGGAAAGGGATAGAGAACTAGAAACATCAATGAGAGAAACATGGATCAGCTGCCTATTGCACACTCCCTACTGGGGATGTGCCTGCAACCAAGGTACAAGCCCTTGACTGAAATCAAACTTGGAACCCTTGAATTCGCAGGCCGACATTCTATCCACTGAGACACACCAGTTAGGGCTGTAATCATTCAGTTTTATTAATCAACCAATGAACCTGTGGTTCCTTGTGCAAGTCTGGAGACCCCTGGTGAGATACAGAATACAATAAATCAGGGGTGGGGAACCTTTTTTCTGTCAAGGGCCATTTGGATATGTATAAAATCATTCCTAGGCCACACAAAATTATCAACTTAAAATTAGCCTGCTATATTTGGCCAAACAATTAACTTGTCCCTGATGCCTTTGTTATTTCTGGGTTGTTGGCTTCTCCAGAACCAAATCCTGCATATAGAAAGCAAAAACAAAGCCCAAGGACTCATCACTATGTCATTCCTCAATTACAAGATCCCCAGAGCATTTGCCTTCTTCTCTGCATACTTCAGAATCTTTGTAAATTTGCGTTATATATAATGTCAAGGAATTGTAGCTGCACTTAGTGGGAGGAATAAAAAAGATTATGTCTCTTCCAACGCATCAAAGGTGACAAATCTCTATATTGGCTTTCCAGTTTAAATTACTTTTTACATTGTGACATCAGCTAATCCCCTCTTAAAATATTTTTATACTTGTCTTATTTTTATTGCAAAAGACATGTTTTCATAGTTGTTCTCATAAAAGCAGCCCATTTTACTGTGCATTTCAACTATTTCATTTCAGAAAATTTTGAAAAACCATTATTAGGTGCTTAGAATATTTTATAATCTATACTAGGGGACTGGTGCATGAAATTCGTGCACTGGGGTGGGGGGGTCCTCAGCCTAGCCTGCTCCCTCTCACATATTGGGAGCCCTCAGGGGGTGTCCTACTGATGGCTTAGGCCTGCTCCCTGATCCCCTTTGGGAGCAGGCCTAAGCCGCAGTCTGGCCTCCCTTTGTGGGAGGTGACCAGGCTAATCAGGGGAAGCCACCAGCCCCATTACCCCACTGCTTCAGCCACTGCCAGTCACTGCAGCCACCAGGTGTTTTCATCAACACTGATTCCAATCCCTTCACCATGAAAAAATGACAACTTTCTTTAGGCATTTTCAAGATGTGTCTTTCATAGGATATGACATTTCTTTCTTTCTTTCTTTTTTATCCTCAGCTGAGGATATGTTTCCATTGATTTTTAGAGAATGTGGAAGAGAGCAGAAAAACAGAGAGAAACATCAAAGTGAGAGGAACACTTTGATTGGTTCCTCCTGCATGAGCCCTGACCTGGACCCTGGGCTGGGAGGAGCCTGCAACTGAAGTACATGCCCTTGGTCAGAATTGAACCCAGACCCTGCAGTCAGCAGGCTGAGGCATTATACACTGAGCCAAACCGGCTAAGACAGGATATTACATTTATTAGCCCTCCAGCAGTGGACCTTCATTATTTTCCTCCAGGAGTGTGGTAGAAAAATCCTAGATCACCTTTTTGGATTCTTATTACCCAAGTTACTAAGAATACTACCAGCGGCATACAGGGAGCTTAGCCAATGAGTGGTCAGAAAAAGGTGTTTCCTCTGTAGTTCACTCTGATCACTGGCTTCAACCCTGCCCCTCCAATCCCAGCTCCACCCCTGCCCAGGCCTTTAACCTCTGGCCAAAGATGCAGGCCTGGGCAGGGGACCCCCAGACCCCTGCAATCACCAGCTCTGCCCCTGCCCCACTACAGCCTCTGGCCAAGACTACAGGCCTGGGCAGGAGCCCCCAAGCCTCTGCCATTGCCGACTCCACCCTGAGTCTCTGATCGCCTGTTCTGCCCCTCAGCCACCTGCCTGGCTAACAGACCTGGCCACTTCAGTGCTGGGGCTGAGCTGGACTGGGCACCGCCATTTTGTGGCTATGGTGGAGGCCATCTTTGTGATAGAGTGATGCCTAATTTGCATATTACTCTTTTGTTAGATAGGATGTTTATTAGAGTCCAATAGAGGTTAATTAAATAATAAATGCAGATTATTTTTAGTTTTGAGTTAGGATAAATACAACAAATATATCTTAGAGGACATCAAATTGATACTTTTAAGGAGAATATAAACTAAAAGATACAAATAATGGAATTAGAAATATTTGTTTTGTATTTATCTTCAAATGTTTAAGGGTTTTTTTTAATAGAACAACCAATTGGGATATCTAGGAGTAGATTATATTTAAGTAGCTTCTAAAAATGTTTTAAATTGCATATATAGCATCTTCATCTGGGCAATTTTTAATGAGTCCCGCCCCCGGCCACCCCCCCCCCCCCATTAATTAGTTTTATGGAATCTTGCTAGGAGGTATATTTTCTTTTGTCAGCACTCCTGGGAATATTTGGAATATAATGCAAACACTCTTAATAATACGATATTAAGAAATGTAATTATCAACATACAGATTGCATATACATATGAAACATTACATGTTGAGGCTGCATATAAATATTGATGATTCCTAGGTGATATTTGTCTGCAAAGTGGACTCACCTAATCGGAAATCATTGACATTATTCTTTTTTCTAGGCTGGCAGGAGGGATTTGGTGGACACTTGTTTTTGTCAGCTTCTTAGCTTTACCCAGAGCCTACGTGTGTGCAGTGTCAAAGACAGATGGAAACTCCATCTTAGCTCTACCTCTGGTTCAACAAGTCTTTCTCTCGCTCTCTTTTTTTTTTTTACTGTTGTTTTTTAAAATATATTTTTATTATTGATTTCAGAGAGGAAGGTGGAGGGAAAAAGATATAGAAACATATCAGTGATGAGAATCATTGATCAGATGCCTCCTGCACCGGACCCTGGGGATTGAGCCCACAACCCGGATGTGTTCCTGGACTGGGAATGATACTGTGACCTCCTGGATTATAGGTCAAAGCTCAAGCACTGAGCCATGCCAGCCAGGCTGTTTCTCCTTTTTGATAGATCGTATCTTTCTTTTCATTACTTGAGCTGTGATGGAACAGTCCATCCTAACCCCCCTCCAAGCTAGGGGTCACTTTTCAGTGGAACTGCACCCAGACTCTCCAGGCCCTTGGCAATGAAGAACTCATATTTAACTTTATTGGATGTTGCCATTCATTGGCATTCTTCTGGGATGAAAAAAAAAACAAAACTTCCTATCCTGTAGTACATTTTCTCATATTTAGCTCCCCAAAGCCTTTCAGCCAACTCTGTGCATAATATTTTCCCACCCACTATCATCAACATATTCAGTTGTATTATCTAATCTAAACTAATAAAAGCGAAATATTAAAATTAACCGTTTCTCCGAGACAGGGTAAGCCACGCCCACCAGCCAATCAAAGCGGCTGTATGCAAATTAGCCCAGCCAACATGGCGGCCGCCACTCCCTGGACCTGAGTAAACAGCCCTTTCCATTGCGGCAGGAGGGAAAGTGAAGCTGAGCCCCTCAGCTCAGCTCCAATTACACTGCCTCTAGCGAAACACAGCTTTTTGGAACATTGTAACAATCACAGAATCCTCCGGAGCTGAAGGAAAGAGCAGTAACAATTGTTTCATTATAGACGCTGCGAGGTGAAGCAGACGAGGCTTCGTTAGTAGTTAGAAGGCCGCCTTAAAGGAACAGTGTATCAATTACCCCAGGCCTTCAAGGAACAGTATCAATTATAGGAGAAAAAAAAACCAGAAATCTGCGT
>PVJC01053961.1:0-10655 GCA_004026665.1 Murina feae | reverse complement strand
AGCTCCCATTGCCCAAAGTCCCAGCAAGGCTGGCTGGATGCAGATTTCCGGAGTTTTTTCTCCTATAATTGATACTGTTCCTTGAAGGCCTTTGTTTATCTCCTATAATTGATACACTGTTCCTTTAAGGCGGCCTTCTAACTACTAACGAAGCCTCTGCTTCACCTCACAGCGTCTATAATGAAACAATTGTTACTTTCACTGGTTAGGCTGGAGCTGCTCTCTCCTTCAGCTCCGGAGGATTCTATGATTGTTACAATGTTTCAAAAAGCTGTGTTTCGCTAGAGGCAGTTTAATTGGAGCTGAGCTGAGGGGCGCAGCTTCACTTTCGCTTCTGCCGCAATGGAAAGGGCTGTTTACTCAGGTCCGGGAGTGGCGGCCGCCATGTTGGCTGGGCTAATCTGCATACAGCCGCTCTGATTGGCTGGTGGGCGTGGCTTACCCTGTCTCGGAGAAACGGTTAATTTTAATATTTCGCTTTTATTAGTTTAGATTAGTTTCAGGTGTACCACATAGTGTTTACACAATAATAGACTTTACAAAAGTGCTCACCTAATAATTCCAGTACTCACTTGGCTCCATACATAGTTATTACAATACTAGTAGCCCATTGCAGGAAGATTCCTGCAAGAATAGGGCTTCCTGAACCGGAGCTAAGCAGAGAAGGGAGCAAAGCCTGCCTCAGGCTCCCATCTCTGCTGCCTCAACTCCAATCTCTGCTGCCTCGGCTCCCCTCCTCCCCCCCCCCCAACTTGTCCCTCCCTTCTTCACCATCTCCGCTGCCTTGGCTCTGTTCCCTTCTCCACCATTTGGTTCCCTTCTGCAGCACTTGGCTTCCTTCTACGCTGTCTTTAGTCTTCACTCTCCTGTGTAGACTTGATGGGTTAATTTGCATACAATAACTCTAATCGGCTGGTGGGCGTGGCCTAGGTATCTCGGAGTGATGGTTAATTTGCATATTACTCTTTTATTAGAGATTATTGACTATATTCCCTATGTTGTACTTTTATATCCGAAAGTAGGCTATCTTTTTAACTCTCTATTTATGAAATTAAAAGACAAACAGACACATAGCAAACACACATTATTCTGATAGGATAACTCAATTAGCTTTTCCAGAGTTGCTGTTGGTCACTGATAAAAACTACATAGTTTGATTCCTTTAGTCTATTTGCTTGGAAAACATTCCAACACCTACATTCCCAATGTACAACTGTGGATATTAGACAATGTGATAATGTCAGCTTGAGCACAAAGAGAGGACCACGCGTGTATGATTTCATGAATTCTACTATCCCTATCCCCTCCAACTTATTTAGCCTCTTATTAACTCATGGAAGCCAATGTACAAAGGAGACATGGTGGGGATGGGGATGGAGGTGGAGGTGGGGGCTGTACATGAATAAGCATTAAGACTTTCACAACATACTTAATCTCTCCTCTAATTATAAAGGTTTGAGAAATAATTATTGTAGAAAGCAACAGAAATGGATGAAGATGCAGAGCAACTGGAACTCTCATACTTTGCTGGGGATGTAAAATGGTACCACTGCTCAAGAGGGCAGAGCAGAACCTTAAACCAAGCCTGGGCCCATCTAAGTGCAGGGCCCAGTGCAACTACATGTGTTGCACACCTATGAAG
Source organism: Murina feae (assembly GCA_004026665.1). Lineage (NCBI taxonomy): Eukaryota > Metazoa > Chordata > Mammalia > Chiroptera > Vespertilionidae > Murina > Murina feae. Next base: position 9,013 of record PVJC01053961.1, on the reverse strand, counting down.
TCTGCACTATATTTACCCAACACCAGTGAAAACATTTACCCACACAATGATTTGGACTTGAATGTGTATAGCTGCATTACACATGGTAATCCCCAACTGGAAAAAAAACAAATATTTATCAACTGATGATTAAATACAATGTGATAAATCCATAAAATGGGCTACTACTTAGCAATAAAAAAGGAGCCAAATATTAAATCATACAACATGGATGAGTCTCAAAACTTCCAACTAAATAAACTGAGACACAGATAGACTAAATATTTTATGATACTAATTATACGACATTGTGGAAAAGGCAAACTACAGACAGAAAGCAGATCGTGGTTGCCTTCGTCCAGGGATTGAGAAAGGGGCCTGACTGCAAAGGGGAAAGGGGAACATTTTGGGTGATAAAAATGCTCTATTATCTTGGGAGAATGTTATTGTATGTAAATTATACTTAAATGAACCTAAGGGGGAAAAACAGAAAACTAGGTATATATAGAAAAAAAGTTAAATATAACTTATGTTAACTCAAAACACATCTAATCTAATAAAAGAGTAATATGCAAATTAACCATCACTCCAAGATACCTAAGCCATGCCCACCAGCCAAGCCATGCCCCCAGCCAATCAGAGTGGCTGCATGCAAATAAACCCAGCCAAGATGAGGCCAGCAGCCATGGAGCTAGAGCTAACAGGAGGCTTCTGTTGCAACTGCCTGCCTAGGCCAGCTGGGCCTCTGCTCAAGGCAACAGTGCTTCGATTATAGAAGCCACGGAGCTGAAGCAAACAGGAGGCTTCCTTGCCTGCCTAGGCCTCCGCTTCAAGGCAACAAAATTTCAAGAAATTTATAGAAGATAAATTAACCCCAGAAACCTGATTCCAGCCAGCCTCACTGGGTCATTGGGTCAATGCGAGCTGTGGGCAGCCTGAAAACGGCCCTTAGCCCCTCACCCAGGCTGTCCAGGTACCCCAGTAGGGACCTGAACCCTGAAGGGACTGTGGGCAGCCTGAAAACGGCCCTCAGCCCCTCACCTGGGCTGACCAGGTACCCCAGTAGGGACCTGAACCCTGAAGGGGCTGTGGGCAGCTTGAAAACAGCCCTGAGCCCCTCACCCAGACTGCCCAGGTTCCCCAGTAGGGACCCGAACCCTGAAGAGGATGTAGGCAGCCTGAAAACAGCTCTCAGCCCCTTACCCAGGTTGGCCACACCTCTATGAGGTGAGTGTACCCACTGGGGGGCTTGGCCAGCCTGCAAACAGCCATCAGCCCCTCACCCAGGCTGGTCAGGCATGGCAGCAGGTGGACATCCCCCAAGGGGTCCCAGACTGTGAGAGGGCACAGGCCGGGCTGAGGGACCCACCCCTGAGTGCACAAATTTTTGTGTACCGGGCCCCTAGTAATACATAATATTGTGCTGTCTGGATGTTTTGTTATAACTGCTCAACAATAACATAAATGGCCATGAGTAGGATTCTTTTTCCAGTCAGTACACATTTTTAAAATTGTGATCTCCTTACTGTATCACAACTACAGTCAGCATCAATCAATACTGCCAGGGTACTCATTAGCAGATGACTCTTAATTAACATGACTTTCTTCATATAAGGTATAGGATTTGGCTCCCACCTGGGGTGGTCTCCTGGTCCTAGAAATGGATGTTCTTTCTGTACCTCTCTTACCAATCTGCCAACAGTTCACGAGGGTTCACTGTTCACATCCTCACCAACACTTGTTGTTTGTGGATTTATCGATGATAGCCACCTTATTTAAAATGGAGTTGTGAAGTTAGAAGAGAGAACTCTCATACATGTCACTCAACTGACACACTAAGAAACCCAACAGGAAATGACTGTACCCTGCATCTCACAGGAAGTGACACTACTTTACTACCTCCAAAGGAGGAAGAAATGATTCTTCCTTGCCCAGTAACAGCCCAACAAATGGGAGGCTACTATAACTCTATGAAAAGTCACTACAGACTGTCAAATTATAGCAACAAGGACAGGGAGGGTTGCGGGGGGTGGGGAGGGGAGTAACAGATCAGCCAAGGGACTTTTGTGTATGCATTTGAGCATAACCAACGGACACAAAACACTGGGGGGTAGGGGAGGCTGGGGGAAGGGCAGGGGAAAAAAGAGATATATGTACTAATCTTTATAAAACTTTATGTAATAAAAAAAAGAGTAAGAGAGAAAAAAGTCACTACAAACTTTTAGTTTCCTCCAATGGACTCTTCCTTTACAACAGCTCTTCCCAAGTCCATAAAAGAGCTTCCTCTTCTTATTTCTCTGGCATTTAGTTCGGTTCCCATTCCAGCGGTCGCAAACCTTTCGGACCTCATGGACCACCAGTGGTCCGCTGACCACTGCTCCAAAGGTTTCCTTAAATGTGCAGTCACCAACCTTTCGGACCTCATGGACCACCAGGGGTTCATGGACCACCAGTTGGTGACCACTGCAAGTTAGACCACATGTCTCGAACTGCAATTCTTGTTGCTTCCAAATAAACCCACTTTGCTAGAGAAATATCTGGCCATATATTTGTTAATGATCAATAGGACACAAAGATGGAAATGGGAGGAAGGACTTAGAGAAGTGCTGGCATGCCCTCACCTTTGTGCATTTGCCTTATCTCCCTATTTTGTGTTGAACTGCATTTCCCAAAAAGATATGTTGAAGTCCTGACCCCTAGTACCTTGGACTGTAACCTTCTTTGGAAGTAGAGTTTTTGCAGATATAATTAGTTAAGATGAGGTCACATTAGAATAGAGTGGGCTCTTGATCCAATATGACTAGTGTCCTTATAGGAAGATGATGTGAAGACACAGGGAAGAACCATAAAGGCTTTATGCAGCTGTATACCAAGGAATGCCAAAGATCACTGGCCACCACTAGAAGCTAAGAAGGGACAAGAAGAATTCTACCCAGAATCTCAGAGAAGCATGGCCCTACTGAGACCTTGACTTTGGACTTCTAACTTCCAGAACTGTGAGAGAGAAAATTTCTATTTTAAACCATCCAGTTTATGGTAATTTTGTTACAGCAGTCCTAGGGAACTAACCCACTCCACTATACTGTCAGATTCTGGAAGACAGGCAATGCCTTGCTCACTTTCCCCTTCAGTGTCTGTCTCAGAGCAGGTGCTGAGTAGGAAGAAAGAAGCACTGATTCTACTCATAAGATTTCCAGAATTGTGCCCTAGCCCTGTATTGGCTAAGTAACTCCATTGACATACAAATGGAAAGTAGGAAATTAAGCTAATTTTCTGGAAAAATTGGGAGTCTTTTGCTCCCTGTCTTAAGTCTGTTTTATAGTCTTGAAGCCCACTTGCGAGTGTCACTAGGGTTTATATAGCTATTGATAAGATCAATTTTTGTCAGCCCCACTCTTCCAAGTGGGAATCAGCTGAACATCTTACCTCTGGGTTCCCAGAGCACCCTGGGCAAACTTCCACTCTGGCTCGGCCACCGACTATTCAAGTGATCTGCTTGTGCTTCTGAAGACCTTGGTGGAAAGGTGGTCTTACTGATTTCTGAACCCTCAATACTCAGTGCCTGGCACGTAATAGGATTCCTGTGCGAGTGCTAAACTTAACAGACCAGGCTATTTTAGAGTTTAGTTACAGGTTCAAGAAAATTTCTGGATAATCCTTAGCATTCCTTTTCTCCATCAGAGCAACATGGTGTCTCAAAGATTTTGCTTATACACTGTGTGTTTTATTGGCACACCAACTCAAAGCGAGGCTGGGAAGCTAACCTGACTCATTTCGTCACTGTTTATTACATGGGGGGAAAAACAAAAGCCTATTGTTTTCCTGGACTGTTAACTTGGCACCTCATTTCATACAGACTTGTAAAACTTGCATCAAAAGATACCATCTCTGTATGTTAATCAACCATCTAAAGATCAAAACTGCTTTGCAGTACAAGGAACTCTCAGAACTCATACTCTATGAAGAATGACTTTATAGGCAACAAAATGGAGACTGAGTGCCCAATCATTAATCCTCAAAAGAACTTAATGAAGTTGGTATATGACCTATTTCTAAGATGATAAAATTGAGACTCAAAAAGTTAAATGACAAGCCTAAGATCACACAGCTGCTAATGAACAGAGCCTAATGTCTCTAATTCAAAACGATGAATTTTTAAAGAACTCCATTCAGACTTTCTTCAGGGGTAGGGAACATCCAGGCCAAATCATTTGGTCTGGTCCTGCCAAGGCAACTGGAGATGTGACTCAAAATTCAATAGCAACATATATTTAAGTTAGTAATTTCGTATGGCCCATGAATGATGTTATAAATACCCAAATGGCCCTTGGCAGAAAAAAGGTTCCCCACCCCTGCAAGTGATAGAATTTTAAAGAAGACAACTAATTGTTTTTCACAAGAAGACAGGGCACTACTCAGTCCAATGGGCAATGTTCTTCACAGCCATCCCTGGGAAGGTGGCATAATAGTTCTGATGACTTGCTTGTTTCATTTTGGGAAACACTTCTTAGAAGACGTGGGTCTTCCTAATCTGAGGCACATTCTTTTAAGTATTACCTCTGGTGGCAAACTTCAACTCTGAAGTCTTTCTGAGCAAAATGTGGAAAATAAAGCAGGTGGCTGAATGGGACACTAATGTTTTAGGCCAAAAACATGGCTGGCTATAAAGGTACAGGATAGATTTTCAGGGTGGACAAGTTCCCATGCTGGATTTGGAGACTGGCAGAAAGGGTCTGAAATTTGCTTTCCCACACACTAGCTGACCTTGAGCAAGTGGCCTGACCTCTCCAAGCCTGTCTTCTTCTCTGTAAAATTAGATCATCATCTATCTCATAGGGTGGTTAAAATGAGATAATGCATATAGAGCAGTCACATAGAATTAGTGCTTTCCCAAGTGGTAGCCATTTTTTTTAGTATATTTTTTATTATTGATTTCAGAGAGAGGCAGGGAGAGGGAGAAAGGGATAGAAACATCAATGATTAGAGAAAAACATGGATTGGATGCCTTCTGCACAACCCCGGCATGTGCCCTGACTGGGAATCAAACCGTGACCTCCTGGGTTCATGGGTCGACGCTTAACTACTGAGTCACACTGGGTAATAGCCACAAGTGACAGCCATTATTATTGATAAAAATAAAAAAGACTTCCCCAAATATAACATCATTGAACATATAGCTTCAATAACATTCATCTACATGTTAAATTCTGGTACCTGTTTCATAAGTCCAAAGGTAGGGCAAACAGTTCAGTGTGAGCACTTTGGTGTCTTCTGCATCCCTATGGGTTGAATGCACTCCCATATATTGCAGTAAAGTTAGCCCTTCCAATAGTTGCAACAATAAAATAATGCCATATTCAAGGCCTGATCGTTATTTATCTGTTTATTACTGTTTTGTAGCACAAATTTCCAGAAAAAAAGAAGTTGGCTTTTACTAAAAGAAGAAAGATCTCTCTTTAAGAAGGACTGGCAAGTGAGCGTGGCCTCCTTCCCTGAGCAGAGCTGACTCTGCATCTGAAATGATTGGTTAAATATTTATTGCAGAGTTCTACACAGTCAACTGGCTGACTGGGATTCATATCCTAAGAGAATTTTTTTCATACGACATATATTTCTTTTTCATTACACTAGAGATTTATGTTCCTTGTAGAAAAACTAGAAATTGCTGACAAGCAAAAATAATACTTAAATCACACATGATCCCACCACCCAGAGATAAAAACTGTTAATATTTTTGGTGAACATTCATTCAAGTATCACTGGATATTTGTTTTTTACACAAATGGGATCACATTACACATGCAGTATCATAACATGGTTTATTAACTAAGCAATACCATGAACATCTATGTCAATAGATGTACTCGTACAATGCCTCTTTTAGCAAATGATGCATGGTAATCCAGTTAAAAAATAACCCATATTTATCCAATTCTGTACTGTTGGACCCTTGAGTTATTTCAAAATCATGGCTTTTGCTGTTAGAAATGATACTATGATGAAGCCACCCTGGGAAGAGTGTATTTAGTGAGAAGAGGACAAACAGAGACACCACGGCCCTAAAGACAAGGACAGACCACTTGGGATGAGACAAAGCCCAAAGGACAAGAAAGAGCAACCAGAAAACAGAAAGTAGATGATGGTTGCCAGGGACTTTGGGGAGCGGGAAATGGAGAACTGATGTTCAGCGGACACAGAATTTCAGTCATGCAAGATGAAAAGGTTCTAGAGATCTGTCGTAAACATTGTGTTTGTGGTTAACAGCTCTGTACTGCACTCTTAAATTTTTATTAAGAGGGTAGATCTCATGTTATGTATTTTCTACCACAATATGTAAATGATGGAAGGAAGGAGGGAGGGAAGGAGGGAAGGAGGAAATTGAAGGTATTGAGGATTACTTCTCTGGGTCTGGCTTGGGTAGCTGAGTAAACGGATACCTTACTGCCTGCTTTTTCTATAAGTCCTACAACAGTTCATTTGCTTTCTGGTCTCAAAATGTCCCAGTTGCTGTCTGAAACTGCTAAAAATTCACTCTACCTGCTTTGTGCCTCAAAAACATTAAGAGCATTTTTATTGCTGTAGTGATTTTTGTCCCCCTTTGCCTTCCATGAAACCAAGAGATGCAGGAAATGCTATGGAGGTAATTCCCTTCCAACAGCAAAGGACTCTATTACTGGCCCTCACTCTGCAATCTCTGAGCATCTTCAGAGAGGGTAATGGCCTTTAATTCTGAGTGCAGCCTGAAAGGCTTTCCCATCATGCAGTAGCCATTTTTCCCATGTTGATGCCTTGTCTCCCACTATGAAACTCACTCACCATCCCACCTCTTCCCTGACTTCAGCTAGAGTTCAAAGCAGCCACCTGCTGCCCATGGGTTTTAACTACTGTACTCCTTCATGTGTGGGTTACACATGCAATGATGAAATATTTGCTTAGGACTTATATCTGCATGTTTGTCTCCAGTAATACAAATATGAATGGCTTGAGTCATCTGCTACTGAATACTCTGGCATACAATATGTCACCTCCATAGGTCACTTTGCTCTTCAGGCCAATTGTACCTGAAGGATTAATGGGGAAATATATTACATTGATGACTTTAACATGACTACTCATACATTGCTTTGTATGAAACAATCACGCTATCATTCCTGAGAACAGTTCCCCATTATCTTGTTTACATTACATACCAGTACAGCATGTATGGTAATAGTTCTAATGAAGTCACAGGATAGAAATTATGCCATGTGCTCTGAAACAGACTTTCTAGCCAAAAGACTATATGTAAAGGTTAAACATGGTAAACATGGTTCAGCATAATCCTTGATGGGCATCAAGTGTTTTTGAGAAGTTATACCAAAATCCTGGTCAAGTGTCCCTCAGTATTTTGCAATCTCACCCTAAAAATCTTTCAAGATTATCATAGACTTCTTATATTGACTCAAAATGCTGCTGGTCTCAAATTTTTGAGGGAAGCAGTAAATCTCTTTTTGGCCATTAAAAGAAGTATGAATGGACTCTTCTAGTATTTCTATACCTCGCACGTGTGATGGAGATGGTCTGCCACTTACTAATGAAAGCATTTTGTTAGTAAAGGGAGAGGAGAGCCCTGTATGCCAAGGGTCATAGTCATTCATTATGCACAATTTTGTTCTTTCAGTTTCTTAGTCACACATGGCTCTGATGACACCTGTTTTCTCAAGTCAGCCTGGTAATAATAAGTGATCACATTCACAGCAATATTATTTTCGCCTCTTTCTTTCACCCTCTATTATAAAATCTTCAATGCCTCTCAAACTTCCTCTGTCATCACTAGGAATTTCCAAAAGATTTTTCATATATGCCAATTCTCCCAGTACCATGAGGTATCTACCATTTTTCATGCTTTTCTGATCTACTGGAATATCTGCTACCCAGCCCTCACTACTTACAATCCCACCTGAAGTTAGTATCTCCCTACTGCCTCTATCCTCTGGGGCCCACGAAGAGAGCATGAATGTCAATACTACATGTACTGTCTTCTGATGCTCATGAAATGCCAGCCCCATCTCCCACCTTTGGTCCTACAACGTTAGAGGATTTATTGTGCCACAGAACTTGCAATGAAGACATTCCCCTGTGTTCAGACTTCCTTTACAAAGAGTTCCTTCCCAGGAGTATATTACGGCCCTTTAAAAATTGGCCTCTGCTGACATGTGCTAAAACAAAGGTGAGCCTTGAAGGCACTATGCTAAGTGAAATAAGCCAGACACAAAAGACAAATATCGTATGATTCCACTTATATGAAATACCTAGAATAGTCAAATTCATAGAGATAAAAAGTAGAAAGCTTGCCAGGAGCTGAGGGGAGGAGAGAATAGAGGGTTGTTATTTTATGGGTACAAAATTTCAGTTTGAAATGATGAAAAGTTCCTGGAGATGGATGCTGGTAATGGTTGCAAAACAATGTGATGTACCTAATGCCACTGAACTATACACTTAAAAATGATTAAGTTGGCAAGTCTTATGTTATTGTATAGTGAATCACAATAAAAAATAAAACATGTGTAACAAGGCAAGACCAAAAAAAATTGCCTATGGCAGCCCTATCCCACCAGACTGCTGGATAGAAGATTGTGAAGCAACTTTAATCAAGTCAATAAAAGAAATGAAAAAAATAATAGAAATTATAATGTGTTCTGTTGTACCCAGAAGTCGTGGCCCCCAAAGACTACGAGTGAGCCCCAAAACCGCTGCAAGAACATGAGAGCTTTATTATACAAGTTAACTTGGACTCCCCACTTGCCCGCCGCACAATGGTGCGACGGGGAAGGGAGTGCTGGTTTCAGGCAAACAAAAGGATTTATAGGGCCGGAAGTAGTGGGTGGGGTAACGCGTGTGGCCCCTGTTGATTGGTCAAGGGAAGGTCCTTGGCCGGGCATTTCCTCTGCATCCCTATTGGCAGATCTTCACTCTCGCACCGCCCTTCCGCCCTTACATTCCCCCCTTGGTTTTATGTACATGAGTCAAAGCATTGACTCTTCTGGGTACTCCT
>PVJC01053960.1:0-10688 GCA_004026665.1 Murina feae | reverse complement strand
TGGGACTGTCTTCCGAAGGCAATTCCGGGCCAGAATTCCAGAGCCAGGGCATGAGCTGGGCCCCCTTGCTCTCTCGGGCCCCAGGTCTGGGAAACGTCTAGCTGAGTGGATGGATGGATGGAGGGAGGTTCAAGGATTACTACTCACACCAGGTTTTTGGGAGAGTTTGAGAGGAATTCCCAATGTGTATGCAGACAGTGAGAAGGACACCCTCCTACACCCGTGCTGGCCTCACCTCCACGGCCAAGGACACCCATCGATGTCAGGAAGACAGAAGACAGGTCCCCAGATGGAAGGCCAGTACCTTTAGACCCTCAGGAGGGTCAGGGGGGTCCTCTCCTGCCAAGGAAAAGGGTGAGCTTCCTTGAGCCCCATCCTGGGGGTCTCTGGGCCATGTCTGCCCCCAACACCCGTGAAATATTTACAGCCAGCCACGCAGGGGGAGCGAGGGGGAGCGAGGACATGAATTATTGACAGTTCACTTTCATCCTGGCCCGGGCTGCTGGGCCGAGCAGAGACCCAGGGGAGCCCGAGACCATGTGTGGGCATTACACAGAGTTCTTACAGACGCTGGGGGCAGAGGCGGCCTGGACAGCATAGCCCTGGGCTGCCCCATGTCCATGAGGGGGCTGTGAGGGGGTGACTGTGTCCCAGACCCCACTTCACCAATCCCAGCCAAGCCACCCCTCTCCCTCGCTGGCTCCTTGCAGAAGCCAAGGATGCGGCCTGCCCGCTGCCCCCTCTGAGGTGACTACAGACATAATCCCCTCCGGCCGGGCACCATGCCCAGCGCTGGCCTGGAGCAGCCCGAAGGCGGGCCTCCTTTGCTCTCACACTGACTCGGCTGGGCACAGCAGAGGAGGCCGAGTCTCCACACAAACCTCCATGGAACAAGGTCAAGGGCTCCAGTGACTGCTCCCTCCTCTGGCCCCCTGCCTACAGGAAGGAGCGGGAGCCTGCTGTGGAGGAGTCCGCCCTGAATCAGGAGTCCGCAGACGGGGGTCTGAGTCACAGCACCACTGGCTAACCAGGGACCCGAGCCTCAGTTTTCTCATCTGAGAAATGGGTGTGCAGATGGCCCCTCCCAGCCGACCCCAGGGGGCTGGCAGGCCTCTCTGGGAGGAAGGTCTCTACAGGTTCTCACCAAGCCCAGTGCCCTAACCAGTGCCTCAACTTTCTCAGACAGCGAAAGCCCGCCAGCCAGGGTGACGGGCTACCCAGCCGTGTCATCCGCCTCCAAGACCAGAGGCTTTTTATATTTTCCCATGTGTCCCTCCAGGACATATGGTGTGGGGAGGAGCGGCCTCCCACCCACCCCCTCCTCCGTGCCTGCTGCACATGGCAGCGTCCTGAGATGTGGGAAGGAACAAGGTGTGTGTGTTTGGGGGGTGGGGAGACAGGGGACGCTTCTGGAGCCCACACTGGGACAGGCAGCAGCTGGGTGCCGCCCCCTCCGTGGCTGAGCTGGGGGCCTGTCCTGAGCCATGTGCCTAGGGGAGGACCCCCCAACCGTGCGCTTTGCCAGGAGCCCGCTCCGCCGGCTGCCTGCGTGTTCCCACTTGTCACGCGCTGTCACCTCGCTCCCCGCAGCTCATGGCACCCGGGGAACTCTCCACGTGAGCAGCTGCTGTGTGTTCAGAGCCGAGAGGGAAGAGGGCGCGGAGAGGTCGCCGGAGGTCTGGGTGTGGGAGGGAACGGGGCTGGGGATGAACCCTGCAAATCACTTGCATAACACGTTCTGTCCCGCTAGACACGGGGTCTCTTCAAGGGGGCCCCTTCTTGGTCGTGTGGGGTCACCCTCCTTTGCAGGACACGTCACCTGCCAGGCCCCAGATCCTTCATGCGACACCTACCGCTTGCCATGCTGTTGCAACCACCCGCCGCCCCCCCTCCCCCCTCCCCCCTCCCACTTCCCCACCTTTCCACTGGTCTCTAAGGGGACAGGCAGCCTGTCGAGAACCACTGTTAGGGGCTCCTGGGCCAGAGGCTGGGCCCCTCCTCTCTTTCCTGCTGCCTCCCTCCGCCCTCGCACCCACACCTCATCCCACCAACCGCCTGCTGGACAAACTGTCTCTGCCTGCCAGGCGGACTGACCGCCAGGCCCCCAGGCTGACCTAGTGGGCTGACCGATGCTGCCTGCCTGGCTGATGGGAAAAAGCAAGGCCCTTGTTGACCAGGAAGCCCCTGAAACGGACGCGTCTGCACTCAGCCATGCTCTCATGACGGGGGAATTCGCACTGGCCTGTCCCCTCCCTGTGGGGTTCCCGGCCAGTCCCCTTGAGGAACACAGGCCCTTGGCCCTGGCCCAGGGTCCCCGGCTTCCTGCTAACATTAAACCCATTCCCCAGCGCCACCGCCCGGCTGACTCAGCACCCGCTCGGCTCTGCGGCCTTGACACTGACCTCCGGGACTTGTCAGAATGACTAATGGCCCGGCACCTTCCCTGCAGGCGGCAGCAGCAGCAGCTCTTCCCAAGCTCACCTGGGCGAGGTCAGGGGGCCTTGCTCAGATGCCCCAATTCACACCTGGTGCTGGGCCAGTGTGGCCTGCGAAAGCCCCTCCTGCCCGCCCGCCCTGCCACCCAGCCTCTTCCAAATCCCCGCCATCAACCCAGCTCTTCCCGCTCTGCCTGTGGGAGCCACAGGCCTTCCTTTGCTGCGGTCAGTCAGTCAGCCAGTCAATATTCAGTATGGACGGTGTCACACCTGGCCAGTTGCCATCCCTCTGACGCAACTAGCCCCTCATCCCAAAGGCTTTGAAGTCAGTGTTTTCAAACTGTCTCCCTGGGAGACGTGTTCTTCCACTCACTCCTTCCACTCACTCGTGTATTATTGAGCATCTATTATGTGACAGGCCCTATACTAGCTGCTGTGGCTACAAAGCTGAGGACATGGCACCTGCTTGCCAAAAGCCTGTTTGCCCCGGAGGAGACAAGCGCGTAAAGGAGCCATTCAAACCAAGAGCGGTCCCTCTTAGGACGGTGATCAGCAGAGGGTGTCCATGGAGAAGGGGGTAGCAGCCACGCCTAGTGCCCCCGTCAGGCTCACAGGTGTCTGGCACCCTGATGAGCACGTACCCGAGCTAACTCATCCCATCTTGTCCGGGGGCAGGGAGACTCCAGACAGAGGGGACAATCTGTGCAAAGGCACGGAGGTCACAGTGGCTGCAGCATAGAAGACACATGCGGGAGCGGCGACAGCTGAGGCTGAGGACGAGGGCAGAGGTCACCTTCACTCTGTCCCCGGATGTCCTGTGCTGGACCTGTGCAGGATGGGAGGGAGCCCCAACCGCATCGAGCTCACAGTCCAGTCTTTGAGGAGGGGGCCGGGGGTTAGTACACGGCAGAACCCACGGAGGGTGGTTTGGAAAATGGGCCACACCGAGCTGGGTCCTAGGATGGTGCCGCCTTGCCGAGCCGACCTTTCCATCCACCCTCCCAGCCAAATTCCGGTTCCCACTGGACAGTCTCGTTGGAGGCCTGTCACCGTTCCTCACACAGCACTGGTGCTTTCGGTATATCTCTATGCCAGAAGCCACCCCCGAATCTCTCCTGCCTTAAAATGGTTATAAATTAGGTTGTCCTGGCCCGCACCTCCGTCACCACCACCACGCACATACCCCTTTCTCTGTACTCCTTTCCCAAGAGAGAAAGAAAGGGGAAAAGGAAGAAAAGAAGAAAAAGAGAAAGAAAGAAAGAAAGAAAGAAAGAAAGAAAGAAAGAAAGAAAGAAAGGACATTTCCTCCTCCAGGAAGCCTTCCCAGATTACCTTTCCTGAGCCTCACGAGTCCAAAATCCTGGAACACTTGAACTTCCAGCTGTTGCGAGTTTGGGAACTTTTGTGTGTTTATAGATGGTTAAGACCATGCTTGTGGGTTTCTGTGAAGTCTTTATGCATTTCTCTGCCCTCAGGAATGTGTGTTCTGCTTCTCCAATAATGGGGGGTGGAGATCCCCCGAGATCAAGGAGGTCCTTCATGTGGGTCTCCCCTACCCCCTCTGCTTGGCCACCACTTGGCTGCTCACAGAAACCAGTGAGAGCCTCTGGTGACAGCGCAATAGCTCAGCGAGAACTAGAAGCCGGCACGCAACCTACTTCTAGCCTTTTATTCCCATCAAAGCCCCATGTGCACAGTCTTCTGAACCTCTGGGGTGGGGTGGGGTAGGGGGAAGCAGGACAGCTCTCATTGTCCCTAGCTCATAAATGACGATCCTAAGGCCAGAGGGGAAGTGACTTATCCAGGGACACCCAGCCCAGGAGCCCTGCTATCACAGACCAGGAGAGGCAGCCGGTGTTGGGGAGACTGGCTGTGTGTGGGAGAGCTTGGGAATCTGGTCTGCAGCCGAGCTCCTGGTGGGAGAGATGGCCCACACCCACCCAGAGGGCTGTGAGATGCTGGCAGGTGCTTGAGGGGGCACCCCAGCTGCCACCCTTTTCCCAAAAGGCCGTGTGCAAAGAGCCCCGTCAGCAGCCCTGTCACCAGGAGGCCTGGGAGCCACAGCCGTGGGAGGAGCCTGCAGAGCTCGCCAAGGACGAGGCCGGCTGGGCCTGTCTGCAGGAAGCAAGGATGTACAGACACCCAGGACTTCATTGCCAAGGTTCCTGTCCCTCCTGGCCTCTCCCAGACCCTGGGGAGGGGCGCCAGGAGCTCCCAGGGGCCACAGCATCATTGGAAGTGAGGCCCTGAACCTTGCTGAGGAGGCGGGGGGGGGGGGGGGGGGGGGGGGGGGGGGGGGGGGGGGGGGGGGGGGGGGGGGGGGGGGGGGGGGGGGGGGGGGGGGGGCATCAGCGGTGCCTTGTGGCCCCACCCTGCTATAGTGATTGGCACAGACGGCTCTGTGGCCCGCCCTGAGCTCCACTAACGGGGTTCCCCCTCTCCCTTGAGGACTTCGCATGCATGCGACCGGAAGGACACTGGGGCAGGAATAGTAACAGTATAATAACAATACTAATGGCAGTGAGCCCTGGGTGGCACTGACCCATGCCAGGCGCTGCCTGAGCCCCGTACAGGTAGGAGTGACTCGCGGGCCTCACAGCCACCCCACCCGCCAGGTGCCATCACCAGCCCCGTGCACGGAGGAGCCGGAGGAGCCGGCGGACAGCAGGTGGGTCGGAGCCCAAGGTGACCCCACGCCCGTGGGGCGGGGCCTGCGCCGGGAGCCTCCGAGCAGAGTTCTCACTCCCTGGGCTAAAGGACAGGGAGGAGACCCCCAGGGGACCCCCTCTAACCCCACAGGCACACACGCTTCGGGGTGGGATCTGTCCAGCTGGAGTCCAGGGCGGCAACCTCGGGCCGGGATCGGAGGGTCCGAGGAAGGCAAGCCCCGGGAGGAAAACTCCAGCCCGGCCCCTGCAGAGCGCGCAGCCCGGCTCCGTCCGCACCGCAGCGGCCCAGCCATCAGGCGGCGCCTCCCGTCGGTTAGAGGAGAACCACGACCTTCGCCACCGGCCCAGCCCGCGGACAGCGGCCGGGAGGCGCCTGGGCGGGACCGGGCGGGACGCGGGACCGCAGCTGCCTCGGGTTCTGCACGGCGGCTGCGCCGTGGCGCCCTCTGCTGGTGGCGCTGGCTCCGCGCGGCTGGGACGGCGCCCGGGGCAGCTCCCAGGGGCCTCCCCTCCTCCCCCCAGGGCTACTTTCCCTCCCCGTTTGTTCCTCCTTGGGAGGCTTCTGGGAAATGGCCCCTGCTGAGCAGATGCTCTTGGTTGCCCTCCGGAAGCCCATTTCTCTAGCCTTCTTTGGTGAGAGAAGCCCAGTTGCGTTAAACGAGCCCTTAATCAGAGGTGATGTTAGTCCTTATTCATCTCCTCCATTCTGGAAATCCCATGCCTCTCACCCCCTCTTCTTCCCCTGGATGTGATGTGCAGAATGTCAGCAGCCATCTTCCAACCGTGCGGGGGAAGTTTGAAGTCCCCCAGCAGGAGACGGTGCGGTGAGCTGTGAGCTGGCTCCCGGTTCCAGGAGTCACCCTCCTCTCCATCCCTGCCTCTCCCGCCATCGGTGTTACCTCCTGACTCGTTCTCAGATCCGTGCACGTGTCCACATCCCCACTGCCACGTCTCCAGGGGACAGTCACACTGACCTCTTCCCTGGTCCCACCAGGCACCTCCCCGCCTCCCAGCCCAGTGACACCCCACAAAGTGGGATCCTGTCTCCTGTTTCCAGCCCTCCCGCGGCTTCCTCTGCGTCTCACACCAGTCTGCGCATTTCCCAGGGCCCTGTCTTCCTCGCCCATCGTTGAGCCCCAGCACCTGGCCTGTTGTCAAATGCGTGGAGAAGCGACCTTTCGCCTCCCAGACAAGGAGCGTGCTCCTTTTTAAAGCCCACCCCCAGAACTTCAGGCAAACACATTCCTCTTCGGAACAGCCCTCCTCGTGAAATCGGGGAATCTCGGAGAATCCCGTGCTCCGCGAGACCCAGACGTTTTTCAGAGAAGCAGACCCAGGCCTCGGCGTCCACCGGATGTCAACGCCCCTGAGTGCCCCTCTCTGCCGGGTGCTGGCCTGGGTGTCGAGGACCCGGAATTGACCAGGGCAAGGTCCCTGCCCTCCTTGAACTCCCGTTCAGGAGATTTTCCCAGTGTTCCCTCCCCTGACCCAGTTCTCCATGTGTCCTCTGAGGCACTAGCGGCAAAGCAAGTGTAACTGCAGGGCACCACAGGGTCCCGTTCCTGCCTCGGTGACTTTGGGACTTCCCAGGGCTCTGGTCTAGGACAAGACGGCCATCAGTGCTGACCAGAGCCTGTCGTCCTTGTTGACCATCAGCCAAAGGAATAAGGTATTACAGGGCGCTGGGGAGGTTCAATGTAATGGGTAGCTCATATCTGACTCAGTTTCCCCAGGGACTTTCTCCTTCGAAAGCAAGGATTTCTGGGAGACAGGGGAGGGGGATTCCAAGCTCCATCTCAGAAGAGAAGATGCCTATGAGATGCTCCTGGTCTTCCTCGCTTGGTGCATCTCTAGGAGACCAACCTCACTGGCCAGGGTGGAGGGGCCAGACCGCTGGGGCCTGGAGGCAGGGCTGCCTGGCGGGTGTGGGCGGGGTCAGGTCCTGGGAGGGGCTGGGGAGAGATGCGAGGTCGGGAGCTGTCGGAAGGAGCCCCTGGCAGAGCTGAAGACGCAGAGCTGGGAGATCTCTGGGCATCTCCCACAATGGACTCTCCCAGGGGTACCCGCACCCCCACAAGCACCACAGTCCAGAGTCTGGGTCCGCAGGTGCCTTTCTTATCTGGCTCCCTCCCTTCAGACATGCCCTGGAAGACACCCCATTATCACAGGGCCTCCCAAGGCCGGCAGCCTGCAGGGCTGAGCCGGACCCACAGGCAATTCTAGCCCTGAGACCTCAGGCTTCGTCTTGGCAGGTGGGCTGGGGTAGCCACAGACCGGAGAGGAGACAGCCTGAGAGCGCCAGGAGAGATCCTTCATTGAAGGGGAGAGCTGCTCTTTAATTTCTTAAATGCATTCTCTCTCTACTCTCCTCCTCTTCCCACTCCCTCCCCCTCTCCCCTCTTTTCTCCCCGCTCCCCACCACTTCTCCCTCCTCTCTCTCTCCCTCTCTTTCTCTCTCCCTCTCTCTCTCTATCTCTCTCTCTCAATTTTCCCCTCCCTCTCTCCCTTCCAGCACACCCAGTCTTTACACAATTAAAGTAGGACAAGCATGTTTTCCAAGACTTTAAAATATCCTCGTTAAGGAAATTCACTGGGAGGAAGAAACACAGCTTCATTTCTTGGAAAATAAAGAGCACACGGTGGAATGCCACCATGTCCGCACCCTCCCGTCCCCCGAGAGGACAGCCACAGCTCTGCTCACCTGTCAGCCGCACCTGATGGCCAAGGCCACCTTCACCCTCTCCCATCTGGCGCCTGTCCTGAGCTCTGCCTGCCAGGGGCGCGTGGGGACCAGCAAATGCCTTTGAACACTGTTTGCTGGAGGAAGCAGAGCCCCTCCCAGCTCCCTCGGGCGGTCACTCTCTCCACACCCCAGGCCAGACGTGCAGTTAACCACCACGGACCCACTGCAGCCAAATAGTTACGGCACAGGCTCCCTGTGAAGGCAGAGGCCAGCCCTGGGGGCGGGCACACCTCAGAGATAAGGCAGCCTCTGTACCTGTGGCCAGAAAGACCCGGGGCGACCCAGCAGGCCCAGATCTGCCCAGGGCCCAGCTTTCCTGGGGCACTTTGGAGATTTGATGAAAATGATGAAACCTCTTCCCCAGAAATGCGCGCGTGCGCGCGCGCAACACACACACACACACACACACACACACACACACACACACATGGCTCTGCACATGTTCCAGCGAGTCCATTGAACTCGAGTTCATATGTTTCCTCTTAGCCCCAGCCAAGAGGGGGCCCTCCCTAGCCTCCAGCACTAGGGGTCCCCCTGGGCCTTCTCAGTCCCTGTCCCTCTCCACAGGGGAGGGGTCCTCAGGGCCAAGAGGGTGCTCACACCGGGAGCTCATGCCCATTTCGAGGTCTTTTTACCGGGTGCCTGGGACTCTCGATTCTTGGCCCAAACAGACCAAGCCCACCTCCATGTCCTGGGTGTTGCTCACCCTGTGAGCTGGTCACGAGGCCCCGAGCAGCCGTGTGCAAGGGAGGTGGAGGAGCCACCCGTGTGGGAGGGGACCCTGTGAGAGGCCATGACGACACCCCAGAGACACCCACGTCCAGCTCCCCGTGAACATGCTGCCTGACGTGCAGATGTGGTTCCGGGGTGGGGAACGTCCATCCCAAGGGCCGTGTAGGCCCACGAAACCATTGGGTCTGGCCCTGCCTAGGCAGTAGGGATGGGTTCATTAAATGTTTGACCAAGCATAGCAGCTAATTTTTAAACTGATAATTTTGTATGGCCCGGAAATGAGGTTATAAATATCCATATGGCCCTGGGCAGCAGGAAGGTTCCCCACCCCGGGTTCAGTGACGCCTCGTGAGACGGGAGAGGAGCCTGGCTCCCCCAGGTGGGCCCCTGTAATCAAACGAGGGGAGAGGAGAGCGAGATTGGAAACCACTGTGCTGCTGTCTTTGCAGGAGGAGGAAGGGCCACAGCCCAGGGCGTGGGCAACCCCCAGAAGCTGGGGAAGGCGAGGAACAGGTTCTCCCTGGAGCCTCTGGAGAGGAATGCAGCCCCGACAGCTGACAGCTGGGGGTTTCAGCCCAGGGAGGCCCACCCTGCCCTCCAGAGTCGGAGACAGTCCATGGCTGTGGCTTTAAACGGCCCGGCTGGGGGTAATTGGCTGCAGCTGCAACGGAATACAGACCTGGAGGGGCAGGCCAGAGCCAGGAGGGGGAGCAGGCCGTGGGCTGCAGATGGGGACAGGAGGGGGGGCAGGCAGAACACCCCACTGTGGCATGACAGAACGGTGAGCAAGCTGGCGCTTCTGGATTTGAACGCGGCCTCCCTCGCTGCTACAGAGGGGCACGAGTCTAGGTAAGAAGTGGACCTGTGTATGGAGAGCCAGCAGCTGGAGACGTGACTCTAACACATGTAGCGCGTGGCTCCTGGACCCCCTGTGCACATGGCCCTGCGGTCGTGCCCATGAGTCCCTCAGAGGACAGGCTTGGCTAACGCTCTCGGGCCACTGACACGCAGGCCACCCCCTGCTGTGAAGGCCGAGGCTGTCCCGTGTCACAGTCACACTAAACTTTAGGGACCTCAGTACCGTTTCCCGGAGCCACCGCCATTAGACCCCAAGTGTGGTGCTGGGTTGTGTTTTTCTTGTGTTTATACTCCCTGCTTACAGTCCTCACCATCTTGGCTACACTGCTGATACATTTTTTAATATTTTCAAGCTTTATTGTTCAAAGTATTGCATGTGTCCCCTCTCATCCCCCGTTGCCCCCCCCCCCAGCCCTCTCCCTCTGATATTTGTCATTGAGAGCCGATATCTTCTCTTACCTCCTCCTGTACTGACCCTTGGACCCAGTGAGAGACAATGGTCCTGCCCTGGCCGGCAGCTAAGTGGTTAGAGCACCCACCTACAGACTGTAGGGTCGCAGAGTTGATTCTGGGTCAAGAGTGTGTAGCTGGGTTGCAGCTTGGGTCCACTGGCCCTGGTCAGGGCGAGAGCAGGAGGCAACCAATCGCTGTGTCTCTCTCATGCCGATGTTATTCTGGAATTCACGTCTGACTGGGCATCCTGGCTTGGATCTGGCATCCCTGGGCCCAGGCCACTGGGGTGGGCCTTAACAGGTGGCAGGAAAGGCCCTGCTGTTCCTCCAATCACCACAGGGGGGCAAAGGTCTGGGAAGGCTGTTAGCCTGAGCTGCCTGGAGAGTTAGCCAGAAGCCTTTATCACCCCCCTTCCACCACCCCTCACTCCTACCCCTCTCTACCGCCCCCCATTCTCCCTGCCCACCTCCCAGCCCCACTCTGGGCCTCCCCTGAGCCTCCACTCTCCCTCCAGAAGCTGCCCAGCCACGTGGACTCTCCCCTCCTGAGCCAGCACACCCAGGTCTATGCACCAAAGATGCAAGTCAGCCGGGGACACCTCTCTGTGACCTGAGGTGGCAGGCATGGGCGGGTGGCCAGACCTCTGAGCCAGCACAGACTCCTCCCAGCACCAGAAGGTGCCTCCATGGCAGGCTCACCCAACCCAGTCGCCGGGCTTGACCCTGAGCTGAGCTCGAGGCCCCATCCTCTCCTATTCTCTCCCTGCTGGTCCCTGCGGAGCTGGGGGTGGGGAGAGAC
>PVJC01053959.1:0-10653 GCA_004026665.1 Murina feae | reverse complement strand
GGAGGACTGCTCCGAGCCTCAGATGCAGCTGGGGGCAGGTCCCCAGTGGCCACACACACACACACACACACACACACACAAAAGGCGCCTGGCAGACTGGGGCCATCATAGGACATCCACTGAGGGGTCCCAGACTGTGAGAGGGCACAGGCCGGGCTGAGGGACTCCCTCCACCCCGAGTGCACAAATTTTTGTGCACTGGGCCCCTAGTATGTATATAAAGAGCAAGGAGCCATCACATCCAAAACAACCGACCAGATGACCAAACAGGCTGAGTGGGGCGACAAGACCAGCAGGGGGGTTAGAGAGAGTTGAGCAAATGACTGAGCAGCAGGCTGCATGGGGAAACCAGGCTGGCAGGGGTTTTAGTGAGGGATGACCAGGCTGGAGGCAGAGGGGTGGGAGGAGGCAGTTAGGGGCAACCAGGCCAGCAGAGGTGGGCTATTGGGGGCAACTAGGCTGGCAGGGGGGCAGTAAGGGGTGACCATGCTGGTGGGGGTGACAGTTAGGGGTGACCAGGTTGGCAGGGGTGGGCAATTGGGGGCGACTAGGCAGGCAGGCAGGTGAGCAGTTAGGAGGCAGTGGTCCTGGATTGTGACAGGGATGTCTGACTGCTGGTTTAGGCCCCCCAAGGATTGGGCCTAAACCAGCACTCAGACCTCCCCCAAGGGGTCCCAGATTCGAGAGGGTGCAGGCTGGGCTGATGGGACCCCCCTCTGGCCTCTAGTTAATTCATAAAATTAATGAAGGTACCTGATGCTGAGCCTGATTTCATGGGCAAGTCTGATGCCTATGAAGTTTGTCTTTGGCATTCTTTGATCTTGTCATCAGGTGCCCATATTTTCTCCCATCATTCTTTCAGCACAGTCCTGGCTGCCAAGGCACTACAAGCAGGTCAGAACAGCAAGATGTTATGATCACCATCTCAGCATCATTTTTACCAAAAGTTGTTAGTAGTCTAATCCTTCATATATTCATCCATCCATCCATTAATTCATCCATCCACTAAATTGTTTATTTATCATAAACAATTTAATGGCTACTACTATGTTCTGGATTAGTGCTTACTAGCTAGTCTAGCTAGATACTGGGAATTCAGTAGTTTGTAAAAAATGATAATAATTGCTGCCCTAATGCAGCTTATTTTCTAGTGGCAGAGGCTGATGCCAAGCATGCAACATTCCCATCCGACCATTCCAAATGGGTGAGCACCTTGATAGGGAGATAAGAAAGAGAATGGGGGAGTCTCAGAAGGTTCCTCCAGTAATTCAAGGGAAAAGCATCACCTAATTCTTAGATTTAGAGGAAAATAAATGAGGCAGGTGTGGCCAAAGTAAAATTGATGAACAGGACTTACAATAGAGAAGGGTTTGTCTAAGTCAATAGGAATCAGAGTGTTTATAATACTGTCCAGAGAGGGCTGATAGAAAGGTTTAAGCAAAGGGATGAGATGATTGGTGTATAGCTTTAAAAAATATCTCTGCCTCCTGTTTCCATGGGATCATGTTTTCCTAAGTCGTGCTATAGGACTAATGGGTAAATATAAATTATACTTTATAGAAATTGCTTTAAGGCCAGATTTTCAAAAAAATCAGAGAACCTTGTCAAAGGAAATATTTGGCTGGCTTACAATAGCCTGTATTGCAGACATATGTGCCTAGCGTATACGTTTGCAGTCTGTGCATGTCCCTAACTTTTTGTTTGCTATTTGACTTTGAGCATCTCACAAACTCTGTGGGCCCTAAAGACAAGAAAGTTTGAATGAGATGATTTCTGAAATGTCTTTCAGCTCTAATATTTTATAACCATGAAATTAGTGCATTAGAAACTGATTAAAATCTAAGATGCTATAAACTATCCTTCCTCTTCAATCTTTTGAGTGAAATGAATCAGAGATATTACCACTTCATCATGAACCAACATGTGTGCAGTGTCATTTTATACTCTTCTCAAGAAACATCCATCTTACCTTTGGAAATCACATAATACTGAAAAGTAGGTATTAGTATTATTTGTATTTTACAAGTGAGAAAATTGATGTGCAGAGGCACTGTTTGTTGTAAAGATAAACAAGTAGCTGGTGGAAGAACAAAGCCAGAAACTCACTGAATAGACAAATCAAGAAAATTGTGCTTTATGTTCCCATTACGGATGTTGACGGCTGTATTGGCTTATCGAGAAATTAACTTTCAACTTCCTTAGTACACATTTATACCCGGTTTATTTCTTTGCTTACTTATCAACAGTGATTCAGAGGGACATTGAGGTTAGAAACTCTGCCTTTTCTTATACTTCAAAACATAAGAAAGCATACAAGGATTGCTTTATTAAACCCACACAGTTGGTTAAGGTCTAATGTACATGTTATCTGTCATTAAGTCATTGATGAAATGAGACAATTGCCAAGTTTTTACCGTTTTGTTGTGTTTTTCTGTAGAAAGATCATTTTTGAATGTAGTAAACATGCCTATGTATCTTTTTGAGCTTTTATTTTGCTTTTGCTTGGGGGGGCGCCTCCTGGCTCTACCTCCCTCATGCACATTGATAGGTGCACACAGACTCACCCCTCTACTACTAGTGGGTCAGACTCTGTAAGCCTAAGCAGTGATGGAGGCCTGCCACTCTCTTCTCTGTGGCAGTCACTGCTAGTTGAGATGGCAGAGGGCTTTTTTTTTTTTTACATATTTTCCCTGTCACTCCTTCTTCCTTTCAGGCATGCTTTTAAAAATATTTTGACTGCATTTTGTAGCTGCTTTTTTTTAAAAAAAATACATTTTTATTGATTTCAGAGAGGAAGAGATTGATAGAAACATCAATGATGAGAGAGAATCATTGATCAGCTGTCTCCTGCATGCCCCACACTGGGGATCGAGCCAGAAACCTGGTCATGTGCCCTGACCTGGAGTTGAACCGGTTCTTAGGTTGATGCTTAACCACTGAGCCATGCCAGCTGGGCTCTTAGCTTCTGACTACTAAAGTGTTGTGTGTTAATTGCTTCCTATATACCCATGTTTTAGTCATATAGATTGCATGTGTCATTGTATCTGATGGACTCAGACTATCAGAAACCATGCAATCAAGAAGCCACATAAAAAAAACCATGCTGGATTGGGTGCAAATGATATTAGAAGTACTGAGAAGAGTTTGGCAGAGCAGAAACATTTCAAAGATAAACCTTTTTTGGAAGTTCAGCAGTTTCTTCCACATGCAAACCCTGCCTTTCCTTCCTTCATGTCAGACTGGGCCATGTTTGAAATTCCCGAGCCCACAGCGCTCCTGTGGTCTTAATATATACACTCATCTCTCTGGAGGAAAGATTTCAACTTCATGGCCAAACTGAAGAAAGCATATCAGGAGGCTGTCGGAGAGAGAACCCTCTTTTCTACAACTGTTTTTGGATGCCAGCCAACACTTCCTTTTCTGGCTTTTACTCTTGACACTGCCTCCCCACAGAGTAGAAGGGATATTTCAACAACTGGCAGGTTTTAACAAGGCCCCTCAATGCCAGCATGGGCAGCCCGGAATTCAGAGCCCTGACTGTCTTCATGTTGCTATTAAATAAGCATGTCGTTTAAAGACAAGGCCAGGCAACTTTTCTTTTGAGGCTATCTGGGGAGATTTTTAAATTTTATTTTATAAAGGGTTTTATATAAGACATCAAATAGTTATGAGGAACGTGGCTGTTCTTTTTATAACACAAGAAAGGTTAAGAGCAGAAATTTTTATAGACCCTGTGAGAACTTCCAAGGGACCGAAAGGCTCAGTGGATTCAGAAGGATTTCACCTTCAGGAAGAGCAGTCAAGTTCACAGGAGGAATCAGCAAGTTACAAGGGTGGGGCCCCTGGCTACATCCCCGCTGTTGGTTGTGCTCTCCCTCTGGTGTGCATTGTGATTACTGGAAAGAAGATTGTTTCACATGAAAAGGTTTTGGAACAACACAGCATCCAGGGGGCTGGTGCCTGGGAATGGTCGGACAGTACATATTGGGCCTTGGGATTGCTCTGAAGAAAAGCATCATCTTATTTGATGGTGCTCAGTGCCCCACAGCAAAGGCAAGAGCTTCGGAAAAGACTTATATATATATTTTTACTTCCTGTGGATTTAAGACTCCAGTGTCTCCCTGTGGGCTACATGTCGATGATACATACTAGGGAGGGGAAATTCCCCACAGCAGGCAGAAGAGCTAGGTGCAGAGAAGACAATCTCCAAAGAAAAGAAGGGGTGGACATGAAGGTGGAATAGCCCTGAAAGACAGAGAGGGAATGGAAACTAAGAAATGCCATGTGAGAATAAAGATTGAGATCATTACTGACACACAATTAACTGGAATGTCCACTTTAAGAAAGACATTCTTAGGAGTCACACGCTAATCATCTGCTCAAACTCAGCTATCTGTGTAGCAAGAATTCGATTATAAGGAATGTTTAGCCTGAGCTTCTGGTCAAATGAGTAGCCTGTAACTTTGGCCAAGACACAAAGCAAAGAATGATTTAAATGAACTGGACTGAAAATTATTGCTTATTCTAACTTTGGAATTCTCATGCTAGAAGAGAACTCATTTAGTGAGAGCTACCAGCGCCTCCAAACTGGAAGCCCAGGAGGCTGATATAATTTCTCTTTCATCCTTCTTTCTGCATCCAAAGACACCCAGACTGGAAGCCAGATGGCTAGATTGTTTATTGGAAGAAAGAGAACTTGTGAAGAAGAGGTATTTCCTGCACATGGATAAAAGATGGCTATCTTTTGACCCAAATTAAAAAAAATGCCTAGTCATATTTAGGATTTTTTTAAAATTAGTGATAACTTAGTGATTAAAAAGTAATATGAGATTATTTTAAAACTCTTGAGAAATACAAAACAAAATACATAAAAATAACAATAATTCACCACTCTATTTTCCAGAGGTAAATATGTTAAAACTTTAATATATTTACTTCAGATTTATTTTTCTATAAATATGTTTGTCTAGCTATCTAGATAAAATCATATGTATATTCTTTATAAAACCTAGCATACATAACATATCTTGTTCTTAAAATATAAACACATATATTTTAACAAAATAAATTTGTGTGAATTTTTATTTAGAATTATATCAAATAAATATTTGTAGCCTACATTTCCCTCCTGTTCACTAAACATCAAAAGTATGTCATTAAGTATTATTCTGAAAGTGTGCATTTTTATTTTCCTCTCATTGGCACATCGAATCCTCCCATTTTAGTCATGAATATTATGATAAACAATTCTATAGATAGATTTGACATGCATGGTATGTTTGAATTAAGTTTCATTTTATTATTGCTGGTAAGGTTGAATATTGTAATCCAGTTTTCCATTTATTTGGATTCTGCAAGGTTATTGTCTGTTCTTGCCTTTTCTATTGTTTTCTTTCTTAAATGTCTGTACATGTCTCTAAATCATTATTTTTTATTTTTGCTATTGATTTGTAAAAACACATTTATATAAAGCATTTTTCTTGTTTTTCATTTTTTTATTTGGCTTATAATGTTTGTTGAATTTCAGAACTGTCCTATTTTTTATAAAAACACATTGATTGTTTCTCACTGCATCGCCCCCCGCCCCCCTCAATGGCTTTCTTCCATAAATTTTATACTTAGAAAATCTTTCTTATCTTGGGAAAATATTGACATTCTCTGATACTTTCTTCTAGCTTTCTATTGTTTTGTTAAAGAGAAAGGTTTAACACTTTCATATATCTAGATCTTCTTCTACACATCCTCAATGGCAGTTATAAAATAAAACAATCTGCCCTTTTGCCATTGATTTTTGATACTGTGTTTATTTTTCTTCAGCATTGCTATTATTGTTTCTGTGATTTTTTTTTAAATTCTAGGAGAAATCTTTCTCAACCCAAATACTTAGGAACTAAAGTCCTGAGTATATAGCCATCAGTCCCACTCTATTCCATGAGCAGTGGCAACTAGCAGAATCTATAGCTAGGTTTCAGCTGTGTATTGTTAGCTGCTGCTCTGGAGGGCAGATTGTCATCCAAAGCTCTTTGTCCTTCCCCACAGCCTGTCTCAAACTCTGAGGTATGTAAATACCTACACATTACAGAAAGTCTTGCTTCCAAGACTTTTCATTTTATTTGCTTAGCTCATCCACCCATTTCAGTGTTCCACTTAAAAATAGAAAACTCTGTCCCTTAGGATGCCAGTTGCCCCTGCCTATATATATCCTTAACACCTTTCTCTAGCCTCCTCAGTCCTCCTTCACTCCCCAGTTTTCTGATTAGTTTGGATCCTTTATTTGTGAACCAACAGGACCAATATGTGAAAAAGATATTATTCTGATGTAAAGACACACATCCATTTTAACTCTTTTACAAGGGACATGGTATAGAGCAGGTGCTCTGCACTGTGTGTGTGTTTGTGTGTGTTTTTGTGTATGCACATGCATGCATTCTTTCAGTATAATTTAGCAGAGGAGATAGGAGCATCTTTTAAATCCTTTTCAATTGAATGCCATTGTGTAAAAATGTAGATTCCTTGGCATGACATTTATTTGAAGTGTATTCTCTCTGTCTGTATCATTAAGATACGGACATAATATGGTCTTTGAGGCCAGAGATTCCTAATACCAAATATGACACATGGTCTTTGTGGTCATTGCATAAATTATTTGCTTTTTCTTAGCCTCAGTTAACCCATCTGTAACAAAGAGTAACCGTGATTTTTATTGAAGGGTTTCATTACTCCCATTGCACCTGGCCAAGACCTATCCCTCTCTTTCTTTCTCTAATTTCATGAATGTAAACTGATTTGGTACCAGATGAGCTGTCAGCAAACATCTCTTCAGCGTATGAAGCTGATGGTGGGAGTCTGAGTTGAGGAGAAGGAGTGCCCTACCAGCTATTAAACTAGGACCTAATGCCAAATGCAACTGTTAGAATTTTACATATTTCCATGCAATGGATTACAGAAAATAACAATTCAGCATGCCAACCTTGGCATCTGGAATGCCCACAGCCCCAGGGTAATGCCAAGCCCTGTAGGAGATATGAGAATGGATTTGCCTTAAGCTTCTTTCTTGAAAGAGGCCAAGAAATTTTAAGGTTTTTCATTTTCACCAAGTAGAGCAAATACAGTATGAGTCTCTTACATACCCTCATAAAAAATAGAATTTTAGCAAGACATTTCATAAATTATCATAAATGTGAGTCTTGCAATTGCTTTAAACAAGACTGACAGTCTCTCTGCCAAAGGTGCAATGTGTATGGGCACGATTGCAGGGTGGTGTGTGTCAGGCTGTCATGGCAACAGGCCATTTTGGAATGAGAAAATAAGTAATGACGGATGAGTGGTAAAATGTTCTGACTGGGTGGATAATACCCCAGAAGGTCTAATATTCTTCTTGCCCAGCTGAAGCCCAGTACTTTGAGTTCTGCCAAGTTTGTCTGGAAATCTCTGAGTTGACCATTTTGGGTTATTTTTCAATGTGCATCAAGTTATAAAATATCAGAAAGTGAAAAGAGGGTAGCTTCAAATGGAGTCTGTTCTTTATCTTGTATTAAGAAGAAAAATCGTTGATTTTTGAGGTCTAAAATCTCCCTATTGATTAATTCTTTAAAAGAGACAGCTTCTAATATTAAATGGTGCTAGTGCACCAACCACTCTTGCTGCTTTCCAGTTTCAGTATATTTATGTGGGGTTACTTTTTAGTTACCATTGTTTATGGTAACTGCTTCCTTCTGTTTAAGCCCTAAATTATCAGGATTAAATCTTGTACCAGATCCAAAGTCTAAGTTATTTATATGTGAAGATAACCAATCTAGGTAGCCCAAGGTGTGTGCATACACAAGGTTCTCACAGTGTGAAAACAATAGAATGTTAGAAAAAGGGGGGGCACTTTTTTGGGTAAGAGTTCAAATATGTTGTGAAACAGCCCAACATTATTTTGCATTAGGTAAATTCTGATGTTCATCTATGTCATACACTCAAGGACTTGCAATATTTACAAGCATCTACATGTACATGCTAGTAGGTATATACACTCGCTTCACCAGGGGAATTCTTTCACATAACTAGCTGAGCAACCTTGGGGCTCAGTCGCCTCTCCTGTGGAAGGGGAAAGTAACTAATCTGGCAACGCTTGGATGTACCATATTGCAGTTATCGCCTACACTAATAAACTATAAACATCTCAGGACAGGGTCCCTTGAGCCACACCAGCCATGCATCTGTGGACAGTGGGTAGATGTATTCAGTTCCTTTAGACTTCCATGTTCCTGAGCCTGAGTTTGGCCACATGCAAAGGAGGATAAAAAAGGGCATCAGCACAAATGTCTTTCCTGGACCACACCTAAGGAAATCATCACAGAGTTGGACACAGTCAGTACGCATGGCATCCAGTGACTTGATTTCTGCATGTGCTCTTACCCTTTTCAGAAATTGTCTTCCCTTTACCTGTGACTACTCTGGGACCAGGCTGCAAAGAAGATGATGGTCAGTGTCTTCAACCTTCTCCCATAGCTTCATCCCCACCTTATCTACTTCACCCTACTCACCTGAAATCTTTATATATTTATTTCCTTTCCATCAGTCACATCTGCTTTAGTAAAGTCTTGGACTTTTATTTCTCCCTTATGAGATATGAAATCTTGCAGTTTATATAAAAGACAGTTTGTCTGGTGTGGAATTTCAAACATGTTGGACATATAGACCTTGTTAGTTACAGAGTCTTCTTAACATCTTCCTCCTCTAACAGCTTCTAACCCAAGTTGTTTATGCATGACACTGCCTTTATTCATGATTAGAGGCCTGGTGCATGAAATTTTTGCACTGGGGGGGGGGGTGTTGTCCCTCAGCTCAGCCTGATCCCTCTCCAATCTGAGACCCTTCATGTTCGGGCCTAAATTGGCAGTTGGAAATCCCTTTCACAAGCTGGGACTTCTGGCTCCCAACCACTCGCCTACCTGCCTGCCTGATTACCCCCTAACCACTCCCTTGCCAGCCTGATTGATGCCTAACTGCTCTCGTGCCAGCCCAATCACCCCCAACTGCTCTGTCTTGTCGGCCATCTTGTGGCTGTGGGCACTGTCATCTTTGAGGGTGGGGCAGTCAATTAGCATGTTTCATCCTCATTGGCTGTGGGCAACACCATCTTTGCAACAGCATGAGGATCAGTTAGCATATGTCCTCTTTATTAGATAGGATAAACTTCCAACAGGTAATATTATTATCCAGATTTTTCATAGACATTTTGAAGGACAGTTTTGAACAGGCAAGAAGGCTATGAATAAATACTGAAATGAGCCTCATTTTATAAGTAGACCAGGCATTATAAAGATAAATGCAACATGGGGAAATAGCACTTATTTGGGGTATATTTTATTGTACTAAAATAGGAGGAAAGTGCAAATTAAATAATATACATGGCAAGGGTATATTTTAAGAGTTTTTATGTATAATCAAGAATATTTGAAGAAAAATTTTATATTATGAGTAGTATAAAATGGATAAAGGGAAGGAGGTTTTCCCCCCTTTTTATTGTCTATAGTTTTATATATGTCTTATTTTCACCAACTGAACTCCTTCTCCCGCTCCCCCCCAACCAAACCATTCCCACCCTGGGCAAACCCCATTGCCCCAGTGTCTGTGTCCATTGCTCCTGGTAATATGCATGCATTCAAGTCCTTTGGTTGCTCTCTAACCCTTCTCCCATACCATTTGTCTCTGGATCTATTCATGTTCATCAAATTATGTTGATCATTATATACCACACTAGGGGCCCGGTGCACAAAAATTTGTGCACTCGGGGTGGAGGGAGTCCCTCAGCCCGGCCTGTGCCCTCTCACAGTCTGGACACCTCAGTGGATATCCTATGATGGCCCCAGTCTGCCAGGCGCCTTCTGTGTGTGTGTGTGTGTGTGTGTGTGTGGCCACTGGGGACCTGCCCCCAGATGCATCAGAGGCTCAGAGCAGTCCTCCTGTGTATGTCTACCTGCTGGGGGCCTGCCCCCAGTCACACCGTGGAGGCTTGGAGCAGGCACCCCCTCTATGTTGATCTCTCAGACTCTTGCCCTCCCCTACATGTTGTTCTCTTTTTTGAGCTGTGGCCAGGGCTGGGTGCTGCCTGCCTCCCAAGCTTGCCTACTGCCCATCTTCCTCCAGCCACCAGAAAGCAGGGAAAACCCCACCTCATGGTCAGGCCAGCCTTTTCCTGCTCCCTGATCCCCAGAAGGGGTCTGGGGAGCCGCCAAACAGGACCCCAGCCCCCAAGAGCTTGCTTTCCCACTCCCCAGTGGCCCCCAAAGGGCCTGGGGAGCCGCCAAGCAGGCCACCGACTCTTTCCCACTCACCGGTCCCCTGCTGCCTTCCTTTTCCACTTCCTGGTGCTGCCACAGGGTCTGAGGAGCTGCCAAGCAGGCCCCTGGCCCCTGCAGCCTTGCTTTCCCGCTCCACGGTGCCCCACAAAGGGCCTGGGAATCTGCCAAGCAGGCTGAGACAGCCCCGCTGCCTCTTTCCCACTCGCCAGCCCGCCACCTTGCTTTCCCAATTCCTGGTGCCCTGCAAGGGGCCTGGGAAGCCCACCAAGCAGGCTGCCGACCCCCTGCCACCTCTTTCCCGCTCCCTGATGCCCCTCCAAGGGCCTGGGAAGCCCACCAAGCAGGCTGCCGACCCCCTGCC
>PVJC01053958.1:0-10653 GCA_004026665.1 Murina feae | reverse complement strand
TGCTCCATTTTCAAATCCTAAGTGTGAGCATCCTACTTTCTGGTCCCAACCTTCTGTCCTTTTATTCCTACCAGTATGGCTCTCAGTTCATTTTTTCAGTCATCTGTTAGAGTAATTCAAATGCAAAATTGACTAACTCTCTCTTAAACAGCTTATCTGCTTAAAACCCTTTCAAGGCTCCCCATAGCACAATGATTTTCAAACTTGGCTGCACATTAGAGTCACTTAAGGAGCTATTATAAAATCTCAATGACACAACACATCCCGGGCCAATTAAATCAGAATTTTTGAGGTGTCAAGCATCAGTATTTTTTGTAGCTCTCAAAGAATTCTGGCATGAGGTCAAGGTTGAAAACCACTGACCTAAGAAGATAAAGATAAGATGCTTAAAAATTTAGCAAGCTTTTTCCAAATACATTTTTTCCAATCACCTGCACCACAGTCATTGATGTTTCTTATTTCTTATATTCCTGGGTTCCATCCCAGAATATTGAATTATAGTGACTCTAGCTGCATTCCAAGAATCTGATTTTCAGTAACTCTCCAGGTGACTCTAATGTACACTGAAAGTTAAGAATCACTTCCTGGCTTGTACACATTAATTTAGTCCCACTGAACTCTCTCTATATAAAGTAAGTCCTGATATATATATATATATATATATATATATATATATATATATATATATATATTATTGATTTCAGAGAGAGGGAGAGAGAGAGAAACATCAATGATGAGAGGGAATCATTGATCAGCTACCTCCTGCATGCCCCTTACTGGGGATCAAACCCACAACCCAGGTATGTGCCCTGGCTGGGAATTGAACCATGACTTCCTGGTTCATAGGTTGATGTTCAACCACTGAGCCACACTAGCTGGGCCCATACAAATGTGGATCATGATAAGTAGTGAATTATACAGAATTATGACCTGTAACCCATAAACCCACATCTCTTGCACTACCCAAAGCATGAAAAGATGAATCAGACTAAATAGAAATAAGACACCAATGGGAGATTATGAAGACCAAGAGAGGAGACCTATAGACCCATCACAAACACTGATGTCCCCTGGGCAGGTCCATGGTGTTTCCCATTAACAGCCTTTTCCCTAAAAATAAAAAAATAAATGCCAATGTAAATCTATTCCTTGAATCACAACTCAATTTTAAAAATTTCCCATTTTTAGTACTTTTCCAGCAGTGACCCTCTGCCCCCAAGATAAATGAATATATGCTGAATAAATCATTCAATTTCAGTGTCCGAAAGTTCTTGGTTAAGGTTGAAGGAATTGCTGGGCACTGCTCTGTCACTAAGATAATCTCTGTAACAGTGCCATATTGCTCAACTTATTAGAGTTTTGAAGTCTCAATCTATCACTGCCAGAAATTTTGCTGTCTTTCCCCATTCAAAATACACAGTGTGCCTCCATATGCCAACCCAATACGAAGGGCATCATATTTCTTACTCATCTAAGCCAAATCCCTTCCTCTCTCCCAGAGATGTCTACAAGCCAGTTTACCAGTGCCAGTTGTTAAATACACAGGAATTTTGTGACCTGATTTTCAAAACTTTGTTACCTTGAAATCAGCCATGGTGGGAATATTTCTACCAGAAAAATCGGTAAATGCTACAAATCAGAGCTGTGTGTGTGTGTGTGTGTGTGTGTGTGCGCACGCGCGCATGTGCGCGCGCGTGCGTGCGTGTAAAGCCAATTTTCCAGTTAACCACTACATTCACATAAATTTTTTTCTTTAGTCATTTACAGCTTCCAAAGTTTTTCAAGTTCATTATTACATTTGAGTTCCCATAATAAAGCTATGAAGAAAGTATTGTTTTACCCATTTGCCTAAAGAAAACTGAACTCAGAGTGCTTAAATAACTTGTCCATTTTCACTGCAATTCAAAAAAGAAAGATCTGATTTCTGGTTTATGCCTCGTTCCAAAGCAGTACTTTATTGAGTAAGGTTAATTACTTCTAAACCTAAGGAAAAAAGCCATAAATGCATTGCCTGAGTCATTCACTCCTGTCTTTCATTCATCAACAAACATTTATTATGTAACCATTGTGTGTCTGACTCGATGCCAGGCACTGGGATTACAAAGATGAATAAGACACAGCTCTTATCCTCAAGGACCTCCCTGACTATTGGGAAAGAAAGGCATCTTAACATATAAATCACAATACAGTGTAGTATATAGGGCTCTGGGCCCTGCGCCCATACACATTCACTGTGGCTGGGAAAAAGTCAGATGCCTGATAATGAATCGTGCTTTTGACAGTAATGAAGTTTATTCCATCTTAGGACAACCAGGAATACCACGTTTAAAACCTCATGGCCTCATTCTTCCCAGTGCATGTGCAGATGACATGATAATTCCCCAAAACATATATCAACTTAAATAATGTGCCAAAGATCAGAAACAGGAAGAAAATACCCATTTTCCCCCACCTCCACACACACACTCAGATGTATATCCAAGCAATGCAAACATATTATGATTGGTTTCCTTACATCTGCCAAGAGCAATACGTCAAATAAATAATTTAGGCCAGCTGAGGCACCACAAGAAAACAAAGCCATCCGTCATCTCAGCTGCATTATTGATTGCCAATAACAAGATACTTGCTAAGACAAATGACTCAGCTATTGTACTAGCAAGGTTTTAGCCTATCTCAAATATATAAATCATATTGAAGTGTTTGCTGCTTTAAGATATACAAACATATCTATAATCATTTCTGCGCCCATTTTTGCAATCTGTCTAAGGTGGGTCTTGATATGCAGAATCTGGATTCATTATTTGCTTACTTACACAGATTTTCTCCTCTGTCTAAAGTTACCATATGTTTGTTGCATCTATCTAATGGATAATTACATTTGTTTAAGTGTATTCCTATAAGACCTTCATATAAGAGAGTCAACTGCAACCACTTTAATCAAATTAATTCATATCTGATAAACCAAGGTGTGACAGAATAAATATACAGCAGTTGGGATCAGAAGACATTGGTTTGGCCTGAGTAGTTGGCTCAGTGGTTAAATTCACCTATGAACCAGGAGATCATGGTTCGATTCCCAGTCAGGTCACATGCTGGGGTTGCAGGTTCAATTCCTAGTGTGCAGGAGGCAGCTGATCAATGATCAATGATTCTGTCTCATCATTGATGTTTATCTCACTCTCCCACTCGCCCTTCCTCTCTGAAATCAATAAAAATATTTTTTTTAGCCCTGACCAGTTTAGCTCAGTGGATAAAGCATTGGCCTATGGACTCAAGGGTCCCAGGTTCCATTCCGATCAAGGGGTCAAGGACATGTACCTTGGTTGCATGCACATCCTCAGTGGGGAATGTCCAGGAGGCAGCTGATTGATGTTTCTCTTTCATCGATGTTTCTAACTCTCTATCCCTCTCTCTTCCTCTCTGTAAAAAATCAATAAAATATATTTAAAAATATATTTTTAAAAAAAGAGAAGACATTGCTTTAAGGGTAGCCTATTGGTTGTGTGCCTAGGCTGTCTTTTTCTTATCCAAGTCTTGGTTTCCTTCACTAAATTGGAATAACATCATCTGATCTGCCTACTTCATGAGATTATTATTGGAATAAGAAAGATTTGAAAATAATCAGGCGCTCTGTATAGATAAGGACACTGTTTCAACATATACATGACATTTTATACATTAAATATCAAGGGTAGATGTATCTGTTTGGTGTGGCCAACATAAACAAATGAAACACTCAAATTGGGATAATTCCAGAGGGGATGATTTACTAAGAGACGAATTACAAAGATATGGGTAGGAATAGAGGAGTGCGGGAAAGTGAGGCTAGCAGCATCATGCCTGGGATTACTAGAAGTCTGAAAAGATATCAGGTGGAGGACATAACCGAAAAATCCAGAATGACAGAATCACGAAGATCAGGACGCATTGGGAAGAGCAAAGTCTCCTTTCACAGATACAGTCGGACAACCCTAAGCGACCTCATGGTAAAGGAACCAGGGGGATGTATTCTGGTTTCTCCTCATTAGCTTCACCCTGCCAGCAGCCAGGAGACATGGGAGCTTTTGCATATGTAACTCACAGGTCAAGATTCTAGGGCAAAGAGCAAGGTAGAAAGAGGAGGAGAGTATACCTAGAAGACAAATGGAAAACAATCTTTGCTATCAATATTCTACCACTCTGCATGTCAATCCTAAAACTATATTCTACTTTTCCTCTCCAAAGTTCCATTTTGG
The DNA here is from genome assembly GCA_004026665.1 of Murina feae. Taxonomy (NCBI): domain Eukaryota; kingdom Metazoa; phylum Chordata; class Mammalia; order Chiroptera; family Vespertilionidae; genus Murina; species Murina feae. The sequence goes on along the minus strand of PVJC01053958.1, from coordinate 6,415 downwards.
TTCAGTGATGGAATCATGTCAACTTTCTCTGCCTTTCGGGCACATCTGGATACCCATGTCCACTGCCTTAGTGCATGCCAATACTAGTCAGGAATTTTTTTATTATAAGGGGCGAAGGGAGACTAGCTCAGACAGGCCCGAAGCAATAAGAGGAACATGTTGGCCCATGAACTGAAAATTCCAGAGGCATTATGTCTTCAGCCATGGCTGGATTCAGGAGTAGGATCCTTTTATTAGGATCAAGTCTTTCTCTCTCCTCTATATTACCTTCTTTCTCAGGCTGTTTTCCTCTGTCAGCTTCCTTCTTGGATAGTCTTTCTTCCCATGACTCTGACTCTGGGCTTTGCATCACAAAGGCAAAAGGAGTCTTGGTGACCTATATTTACTAGTATATTCATATTCAACAGCATGGGAGATTTGGAGCCCAGTTTCTCACTAAGAATTATTCACTTTTATTTCCTTGGAATTTCTTCCCTGCTCGTCTCCTTTCAGGAAGTGAGAGACAATAACACTGAGAGATGACATGATAGATGATGAAGTCGATTACACATTTATGAATTCTGCTTCTTCTTGAAATGCAGTTCACCCTTGACCCAGATTGGAGCTCTTCCTCACCTTTTTGGCTAGAAAGAGATGGGAAAGAGAAATCTTGTGCAGTACAGTCTAAACTGTAGTGTGTGCAGCCCATTTCCAGCTGCCTTGCTGTGAATATTAAGCAATCTCCTTCAAAGTACCCACAGAGATGGAAACTCCATAAATATTACTTCCCTGTGCTTGCATCTGACTTACTGATGCTCCAGAGACATAGCCAACAGTGCATGTTAGAATTCTCGCTTCACAAAAAAGGAAACTGAGCCTTTTAAGAGTTACTTAGCCAATAAATAAAAAGGCATGGTTCACATCTAGATTTGACTCCAAATCCCCAAGTTTTCCCATTTTAAAGGTGCCACTTGCATGCCTCTATTGCTTCCAAGTTGGCAAATGCATCCACACTGGGAAGATGACACAGCCAACTCCATGGAGTCGGAGGGTCCAATGCTCAGGTCCCTCCCATACCTCACCCTACACATCTCTTCATCTGGCTGTTTATCTGTATCCTTCATCACATTCCTCAACTAGTAAACATAAGTGTTTTCTTGAGTTCTGTGAGCCGCTCTAGCAAATTAATCTAAGCTGAGGGGGAGGTTATGGAAACCACTGATTTGTAACCAAATCAGACAAAAGTTGTGGGTTACCTGGGACCTACTACTTGGGATTCACATTGAAAGTGGAGAGGGAGTCTCCAGTCTTGTGGCACTGAACACTTACCCTGTGAGATCTGACACTATCTCCAGATAAACAGTATTAGAATTGAGTTAAATTGTGGGACACCCTGCTGGTGTTGCAGAGAATTACTACCGTAGGGGAAAATCTCCACACATATGGATACCTGAAGAGACAGAGGTGAAGTGTTGTGAGTGTGGTAGTAGTGTAGAAAGTAAAGGAGAAATGCACAAAATAGTAGGTCTTTTTTAGTAGCTGGTTATGTCCAACATCATGGAGAAGGATATGCCATTTACTGGTAGGTCAGGGTACATGGGGACCCTAGAGTGAACTACAGCCATTGTTATACCTTAATACCCAAATGTAGCCTGGATACTTCCTCACAGTTACTCGAATTCATCTTGCTGGAAGTTCAGGATACAGAGGCAACTTTTCTAAGTGATTCCTCCAATTGGGTTGGAGTTCTTTCTATTCTTATCTAAAAGATGCATTTCATTCACATTATTTGAGTAGCCAAGAATGGCCCAAGTATAGCTATAAAACAATTCGCCTTGCTGCCAACCATTTTTCATGATTACCTTGATTCAAATGCCCAAACATATATTCATCTCACATGGACTGATGAAGAAACCATCACACTTCCAGAGAAGCAAAACAGGACTCAAGACTAAAAGTTTAATACGCACCCGGCTTTCATATGGAATCATACTATCCATACCAATCTGGGGTGAGCAAACAGCTGTAAGAACAACCTGAGTTCACCATTTTCTGACTATATTATGCTGCATTTTCATAATAAAGAGAAAATAGGATGACTTTGCAATCTCGACTTTGAGTGTCCCTTGCTGTCTTTATGATTTTGAGCAAGTTATTTTACCTCTCTGACCCTTGGTTCTTATAGTCATAAAATGGAAATAACTCCAAGTATCTCTGGGTGGTTGTGAGATATGCAAAATTCACACCACAGTCAGTGTGTATATTCCCAATCACAAAATAGCTTTAACAATTGTGAGCTTAGTATTTATTATAAAAAGATAAGTTTTGGGGCAGCAGCAAGAGGTTGCCTCATTTCTGTTATATCAGGTAGTCCTTTCCTTTCAGTCCTGAGGTCTGAAATATAAGATGGCATCACAGTGGAGCTCCCTGGTAAGCTAATCCCTCAACTAAGGCTGGTGAACAAACAATCCTTGAAAATGACCCTCCCTGGGAGGCACAAATTGGAGAGGTGGTCTTGATCAAGACCATGCAGACTGTAGCACAGTGAAAACAGAATTTTATTTATCCCCTTCCCTGCCCTTATGGTGCTTATAGCCTACTAGTGGAGACATACAAGTAAAGGAGAAACTATGATCCAGATCACAGACACCACAATGACCACCTTGGAAGACCACAGAGGAAGGACTCATGATCCAGTCTTGGGGAGTTAGAGGGGACTTAGTGCTTGAGGGGCATGAAGAGATGGCTTTTCAGGTATAAATGCTACAGTAACAGCATGTTCCAAGTGAGAGAGAATGTGATTGTTCAGGAAACTGCAATTGCTCAAAATTGTTGGATTGCAAACTGCTAACACTGAGCAGGAAGAGATGAGCCTGAAGAAATAAGCAAGGACTAAACCAGACAGGCGTTTTTCCTTCAAATCTAAGAACGTGGGTTTCACTATGAGAACGTGAAGACCTCACAAGACCACCTCTCATCAAGTCAATTTTTTACCTCAAACCCAAACCAAGATAGAAATCTGAATACAATCCCCAAACAGTCAAGATTAGTGTCCCAATACAAGGTTACTCCTAGTTTACCCAAGAAGGGTATTTCAGTTTAAATGCTAATTACAGATAAACCCGAAGAGATTTTTCCCGAGAACATGCTGTCTTCAAAGCACTGCTCTTCCAAGCAATCTGCACATCTGCATTGGTCACTGCCTCCCAGGGCTAATTGGTGAATGGCGGCTGTGCCTCAGCCAGCTGTGCTCAGGCATTCGGATGGAATGTGGCTGTCAGACGACTTGATTTTTGAGAACAACTTACCCATTTTCTTCGAGGAGACAATTAACTTGTAATAAGGCATTACATTTTTTAAAATTTACATGCACTTCATTCTACTGAACACACACAAACACACTGTTATTTAGAACTGGATGCTTTTTCACACCAGCAAACACACATACATACTAATAATAAGTGGATAAATATAAATATAAATATAAATATAAATATAAATATAAATATAAATATATATATCAGCATGGCACATCCAGAATATACAACAGTAATAATTCCTTATATTTGCATAGTACTTTTTAATCTATAATTTATACACAGCTTCTTTCAGAAAGGATGTTAGAGAGCTACAGCACTTTATAATTTATAAAGCATTCCATTTCATGATAATTCAGTGAAGTAGAAATAACAAAGTTTAATATTCCTATCAGGGAAAAAGGAAACTGAGGCTCAAAAAGCTAATGTTACTTTACCAAGCCCATATCCAGAATTCAGAAAGCCTTGAGCTGTGTTCTTTCAATTGCACTAGGCCATCTCCTCTAACAATCTTTGCACCCATCAGCTCTCTTTAAAACATGCCCTGGGAAATGAATGAGTATAAAAATCATCACAAATATTAGAACATATTTCAAATACTCTGCACTCACTCTTCATGTCCCCAGTCTTGTCTGTCAAGTGTAAGAATAACTGCTAATATTTATTGAGTGCCTAGGATATAAATAGCACTGTCACAAATATTTTATCTGTATTACCTCATTTAATCCTTACAAGATCCCTATCAGGTAGCTATTTTTACTTCTATTTTATGGATGAGAAAAGTGAGGCAGAAAATTTTAAATAACTTGCCCATAAGTTTAGGGGTAGATTTCACACCCAGGCTGCCTTAATCAAGGCTTAAGTATAGCCCTAACTGGTTTGGCTCAGTGGATAGAGCATTCGCCTGCAGACTGAAGGGTCCCAGATTCGATTTCAGTCAAGGGCATGTACCTTGGTTGCAGGTACATTCCCAGTTGGGGGTATACAGGAAGCAGATGATCAATGTTTCTCTCTCATCGATGTTTCTAACTCTATCTCTCTCTCCCTCTCTGTAAAAAAATCAATAAAATATATTTTAAAAAAGATAAGTATAGTCTAACCACTATACTATTCTTGTTCTTTATCCCAAAAATGTATTCACTTTTTTCAGAATAGATATATCACAAGAAATGTTTTGTACAAAAAAAAAGTTTGCTCATAGTGTGTGTGTGTGTATGCACGTGTGTGCGCATGTACATGCATGCACACACATGCACACTGTGCAGTGTGTTCCTCTTTTCCCACGTGCCTCAAGCCCATGCAGCCTTCTCAGGATACCTATAAACCTTCCAGGTCCACATGCAAGTAGAATTCCTAATAGAGTTCTCATTTCCCTGAATCAAACTTCTATGCCCATCATGGCCAATCCCACTGGAGTCACTGCCATGACAGGACAATTGAACTTGTTCCATAGGTTATTTTGCAGAATGGGAAAATGGAAAAAGATTTTGTACTCAGGTGAAAAGTCATCGATACAAAAACTCCATATTTAGTTCCAGAGATATGATCATGGATCATGATGTTCCTTTGTATTAGTATATCCTTACTACAACTGCTACCACCAAGCCCACCTATTGTTCTACCCCTCAAGTCCTTACCTTCTACTTCCATTCCCACCAAACATATGCACTGTTATCTATGACCCTGAATCATCATTGCATCTTACAGTACTTATGCTTCTTCTAAACCTGAACCTCTAATATTTGCTACCAAATTTTACTCAAGAATTCTTAACTAAATGAACTAAGTGAGCAATGAGTGGTCATTAGAGACACCTGAAAGAAGAAATAGTAAGATAATTTAGAAGAATAAAAGGGACAAGGTTCTTGGACAGTAACTAATCCCATATAATAAAAGCCTAATATGCTAAGTGTGTGATGGTTTAACCAGTTGCTATGACACACACTTACCCACCAGGGGGCAGATATTCTGACTGGTAGGTTGCTACTGGGGTCTGGCTGATCAGGACTGGGCAGGACAGGCCGAACATGTCCTGGAGCCCTCTTTTGGTCCCTCCCCAGCCTGCCAACTTCCCACAGTCCCTCCCTGGCTGGCCCCAATAAGCCCCAATCAGGACTGGATGAGATAGGCTGGGCACACCCTGGAGCCCTCCCATAGTTCCTCTACCACCTGATCATGCCTGGTGGGGTCCCGGGGCCTGGCCTGCACCCTCACACAATCCAGGGCCCCTTGGGGGAGGTCAGAGAGCAGGCCAGGCCCAGGGACCCCATTGGTGCATGAATCCATGCACCAGGCCTCTAGTAGTAAAATAAATTTCCAGGAGGTAAACAAGAAAACATTTACATTGATATTATTCTTAGATATCACAATTGCCAAGAAAGAAACCACAATTAACCATGGCTGAAATGTATAGAATGATGGAAGAATATCTTTTTAATTGACCCAATACAACAGAGACTATTGGTTGCCTACACAATATCCATTCTCTCTTCTTCCTAAAATATTGAGTGTGAATTTTATTGGAAGCCATAACATATCTAGATTTTTTAAAAATCACAATAATAAAGAATCCTTGCAAATAGCAGTGGCTATGTTACATAATTCTGGCCAAGAAAATATAAACGGAGTTTGCTGGGGAGCTTTTCATCTTGGTGGGTGCCCTTTTCCACTTCCCTATACTTTCTTCTTGCATGAAACCAAGAGTGAATCACCAATTTAAGGTTGAGGAGGCAGATAAGAGGCTCTATTCCAACATAGAGTAGCTACCATAGCAGTCATGGTCACCAAACTTGTCTTAATTTGGAAAAACAAACCCCTTAATTTTTCAAACCATTATTTTTAGAAGTCTGTTGCTTATAGCTGACTGCAATTTAGTAACCCATGCAAATGTCAAGAAGAATACACAAATTTATTCCAGAAGAAGAGCAAAATCCCACCAGGGTTTTTCCTGGGATGAATGTCATCATTAGTTGAGTGGTGCCGGGTAAGCCATGCCCACCAGCCAATCAGAGTGACTGTATGCAAATTAACCCAGCCAACATGGAGGCCGCCACTCACAGACTTGAGTAAATGGAAGCTTCCATTGCAGCAGGAGCGAAACTGAAACTGTTTGCAGTTCC
>PVJC01053957.1:0-10661 GCA_004026665.1 Murina feae | reverse complement strand
GAGGAAGTGAAGAAAAAAATTAAGGTGGGAAGGAAGGAAAAGGGGAGGGTGGGCAGGGGTAAAGATAAAGGAAAGAAGGAATGTGGGAAGGGAAGGAGGGTAGTAGAAAAATGGGAAGAATGATGATGGAACAGAAGTAGGAAATAAGGAGGAAAGAAAAGTTTATAAATGATGAGTCAGTAGGAAAAGTGTTACATAAGGAGAAAAATTGTGTGAGAGGAAGAAGCCAATAAGGAAGTCAAATACAATTGTGTGTGAAGGGGATAAGATTAAAAAAGAAAGTTAATAGGGGTGACCAGGCCGGTAGGGGAGGGCAGTTAGGGGGATCAGGCAGGCAGGCAGGCATGCAGAGTGGTTAGGGCAGGCAGGCAGGTTAGCGGTTAAGAACCAGAGGTCCTGGATTGTGAGAGTCCCCAAGAACTCCATATTGGAGAGGGTGCAGGTCAGGCTGAAGGACCACCCCCCCACCCCTACCCCCATGCACGAATTTCGTGCACCGGGCCCCTAGTATATATATAAACAGCTTGGCTGGTGTAATTCAGTGGTTGAGCATTGACCTATGAACCAGGAGGCCACAGTGTGATTCCTGGTCAGGGTACATGTCCAGCTCAGTACTAGGTGGGGTCGTGCAGGAGGCAGCTGATCAATGATTCTCTCTCATCATTGATGTTTCTATCTCTCTCTCTCCCTCTCCTTCCTTTCTGAAATCAATAAAATTATATATTTTAAGAGTATTATCAGATATCATTAAGAACATTTTATAATAATAAAAGGTCAATTTATCAACAAACTGTAACAATCTTACATTATTACCTAATTCTGAGCTACACAGTAGTAAAAAAAAAAAAAAAAAGAAAGAAAGAAAAAGAAAAAAGGGAGAAATAGACAAATATGCAATCATAGCCAGAGATTTTGTTATTGATTCTGAGTAACTGTTAGAACAAATAGATAAAAATATAGATACGGATTATTTGAAGCACTATTAGCCATGTTGATCTGCTATGTGTAAAACAATGCAAATAGCAACTGCAAAACACATATTCTCCTCATGAATATATGAAATGTTCACCAAAACACAACACAATATATTGTGAAAGAATAAAACCATCAGTATACTAGTATTTTTAAGTCTCAACATTACTAAATTGAAAAATAATAAAAATATATAAAACATTCTCAAATATTTAAAATTTGGTATTCTTCTCATAAACCCATTAGTTAGATAAGAATTATCAACACAAATTAGGTGATATTTCTGAGTAATAATGAAAACACATATGAATTGTATTAGAATAGTCACGGGGAATTAAAATACAGTGTAGGGAATATAGTTAATGATATTCTAATAATTAGATTTATTGGAATGATAACTTAGTAAGTTATATAATTTCTAATCACTGGGCTGTACACTTGAAACTAATATAATATGGTATGTCAACTGTAATTGAAAAATAAAAAATGATTTTTAGAAATATGAAATTTGTTGGGTACAGATAACATGGTACTTTAAAACTAATGATTTTAAATAACTATATTTGAAAAAAGATATATAAAATTATTGACCTAAGGTTCTATGAACAAAAAGCTAGAAAAATGAGAGAAGGTTAAACCTGAAGAAAACATAAGAAAGGAAAAAATAAAAGTAGGACTGAAGGCAATAAACTAGAAAAGTGACAGTTGAAAAATCAACAGTTAAAAGTTGCTTCTTCAAAATAATAAAATGTGTAAACTCTAGCAAGGCTAAAGAAAATATATATCAATATCTGCAACAACAAGAAGCACACACATTAATACAGATTCCACAGGCATAGAATATTAAAGTATGAGCAAATCAAATCTATCAATACTTAAAAAGGATAGTAGGTCATGACTGAGAAGCATTTATCTCAGCGAAGAATTTGGTGTAACAGCAGAAAATCAACCAGTGCAAGTTCTCATATTAACATCACAAAAGAGAAAAAGTATATGATAAGATTATATCCATAGATACGGGTGAAAATATTTGAGACATTTGAATGTCATGATTTTCAGAAATAACTGTCACTAAGAATAGAATAAAACTTTATTTCATAAAAGCTAGCTGAAAACTCTACAGTTGAAATTATACTTAATAGTGAAATATGGAATACTTTTAAACTAAAATTGGAAACAAAAGAAATCCACTCCTACAATGTCATTACATTGGAAGTCCTAGCAATGCAATAAAACAAGAAAAAGAAAGCAAAAAGCATAAAGATGAGAAAGCAATAGGTAAAAAGTCTTTACCACAAATGTTATGATTGTATATGTAGGGAACCCTATAAAATCAACACACACACCAAAAAAAAACAAAAACAAAAACAAAAAACAGAAATATTAAAAGAATTTATCAAGGTCACCTACATAAGTCAATATACAAAATTCTATTTTATTTCTAAATAGTAACAATGAACTGGAAAATGAAATTGAGAAAACTGTCACAATAGCATTGTAACATTCATCACATAGGAATAAATTATGAATATGTGTATGTATAATTTTTGTACACTGAAGAGTAAGATGTACAACATTTCTGAGAAAAATTAAAGATATAAGTGAGCCCTAACCGGTTTGGCTCAGTGGATAGAGCATCGGCCTGAGGACTGAAGGGTCCCGGGTTCGATTCCGATCAGGGGCATGTGCCTAGGTTGCAGGCACATCTCCAGTGGGGGGGGGGGGGGTGTAGGAGGCAGCTGATTAATGTTTCTCTCTCATTGATGTTTCTAACTCTCTATCCCTCTCCCTTCTTCTCTATAAAAAAATCAATAAAAAATATATTTTTAAAAAGATATAAGTGAAAGATATACCATACATACAATGAAGTAGAATACTCAGTATTAAGATGTCCATTATTACAAAATCGATCCATAAGTCAACACCAATCAAAATTGCAGCAGATTTTTAAAACAAGTTGATTAGTTGATTCTAAAACTTATAAGGAAATGTAATGGAGTTAAAATAGTCAAAATCTTAACGTAGGATTTCTGTTAACTAATTTTAAGATTTACTATGAAGTTATAAGTAATCAAAACAGTGAAAGCTTTGACATAAAGATAGAAATATAGATGAAGAGACAGAACTGAGGCAAGCAATAGGTCTACCTACACACACAAAAAAAATGATTTTTCAATCAAGGCACCAAGTCAAAAACGTATAAACATTGGAGAGATTTATACCCAAAGTTTACTTTGTTTGGTAGGTGTGGTTTTTATTGTCTTCCTTGTAATTATGCTTACGTTTTTACACAATGAATATACTTTTTAGTAATTTAAAGCAAATTAAACCTTTATAAAGCATTTGAGTTCAGATTCTCAATTCCTGCGAATTTTAGAAAACTCATGGAAAATGAAAGCATCCTGTTCATGATAGATGAAGAGAACTTTTTACTACAAAGCTACTTCCTCATTAATAGCTTTTTGCTTCCTCAAATACAATTATTCCCACAAGGCAAGAATCCTATCTCTGCAATTTTTTAAAAGTAATAAAAGGTGAAATAATTATTGGAAAGAATTAGTAAAGATGAAAAAGATGTGAAAGCAATGCTATGATGCCAAAATAGCTATTCTAAACATTTGCACTTGCTATGGCTTGCAGTTAAAATTTAAAAATAGCACTTAAATATGCGTGTTAATAATATCCAGAAGGCGTTTCTTTCAAGCCTGTTTGGGCTGTTGAAGGGTTTAATTTAACCACAGCATTCATTTATGTCTAGCAGTTAAATTTTTTCTTTTAAGCTCAAAGGAACTGTGAGTTGTAACTATGATCTAATTGGTAAGGAATGAAGAATGTTTTTCATGTTTTATAGACAACATGAATCCTGATCATTTTACAGCAGTAAATTATGAAGCAATCCACTTGCTGTGTCTCCCTGTGGAAGCCAGGGCCTCGCTCATTAAACTATAAAAATAACTTGCTGGGTTCGGCAGCTCTTAGAAAGGCTCTCTGACAAGGTGGGTTATTTTTATTTCACTAATGCACATTCGCTGGGCAGTCCAGAGCCAGCGAGATTCTTCACGGTCCCCAACTAAATCAATTTATAACTACATCTACATGTTAGAGGGGACGTGCAAAGAACCTAAACTGCTGTACAGGAAGATAATTTATTATTGATTTTTTTCAACTCTTTTTTAAAAGCAGCCACAATTTACTGGTCCCTTGGTTCCTTTCTGAAGCTCCAATAATCTATACCACACTTGCGATGCATCCGACCAGGTTTCTGTGGCGACGTTGAAGGGTATAGGAATCAGGAGTTCCTCGTTTCCTGATGTCTTAGAGAGACATAAAGAGTGACAGCCCAGCCATTTAAAAACAAGGAGCATTAAACTCATCTGTCAGGTCTGCCCTATTGTGAGAGATCTTAAAAAAACAAGTGCTAAGGATCTGTTGTTTAAATATGCGTGTTTAATTACTTCTTACCTAATAAGTCAGGTACGTAATTTTACTGGAAGAAAAATTACCATAATTTTTACATTTTTCTTTTGGCCTTAAAAAGTCAAATGTCTCTTTTCAAGTAATTTGAGGACCATGGCCACTGCTCAGGACTGAAGGAAGTTAGAAAAGGACTGTGACACAAAATCTGTCCCCCGCAGACTTTTCCATGGAGCCCTGTAAGGATTGATCCTGATCATCTCACTCTGGTTCTACAGTGACCACACTGTTGTGAGGAATTCACAATTTCAGTAGCAGTGGTACAGAACGTGCTTCCTTTTCCATAATTAGAATCAGGGCTGTGCACTAAGACTCCACTTGTAAAGACCACCTACCACAGAGCTGCTTTACATCCTTTATACTAATAAAATCGAATAAAATCAACCTCTGTCATCAGAATACTGTTCAGATTTACTGATAAAATATGGAATAGTCTAACACCATCAGGTGATTCTGTAATGATTGTGATATGGTGAAACTAAAACACTTATAAACACCTTACAGTACACTGGAGCAGAAAAGGTCCCAAATTTTGCCATAGATCCCATCCCATTGACATTCTCATACACCTTATGCCCCCCACAGTCAGTGTTGTTTTTATTTCACATATTTTGGAAAACTTGTTAAAGGCTGAAACTTACACTTACAAATAAATTGTACTGTTCCTTCCTTAAGTTGGAAAACTTACTTTTGTACTACATAGACAGGGAAATGAGAATTATGGAATTTAGGCCGCTTTGAAGTATATTCAGAATATCTGGGTTTGAATCCTGGATTCATCCATTACTAGTTGTTGTTGTCTGTTTTTTGTTTTTTTTTCTCTTTTTTTCATTTCACTTTCCTGTGAAATAACAATAGTAAAAAATAACTTCTTTTATTTATCACTCAGATATGTTTAGAAGATTAAGGTAAAATATATGAAAACGTTGGTATCACACAGCACCATACAAATATTAGCAGTTATTAGTATACTAGGGACACAGTGCACAAAAATTTGTGCACTGGGGGTGGGGGTCCCTCAGGCTGACCTGTGTCTTCTCACAGTCTGGGACCCTTTGGGGGGATGCCCATCTTCTGGCTTAGGCCCAATCCTGTCCGTGATCGCAGGCGGAGGGGGAGAAGCCACCCATCCATGATCTTAGGCACCTGAAATCACTGACAGGCAGCTTCTCTCCATGCCTGCATTCATAAGCAGGCAGTTTCTCCCCACGCCTGCGATCAACTGACAGGTGGTTTTTCCCCCACGCTTGCAATCATAGACAAGTGGCTTCCTCAACTCTGGCAGAAGCTAGCCTCAGGCACTGGAGCTGGTCTTCTCTGTCTCCCCTGCCTTCTGAGTCTCCAACAGGCCTGGAGTGGCCAGAGCCGAAATGCTTGCATGGTAGCTGTGACTGCAACTCAAGTATCCAGGCTCTGCCCTCTGCCATCTTTGTTGGGTTAATTTGCATATTTGCTCCTGATTGGTTGGTGGGCATGGCTTGTGGGAGTGAGGGTCAATTTGCATATTATTCTTTTATTAGATTAGATTGGCCATTGCACTATTCTACCTATTAGATGGTCACCTTTGGCTAACAAAATCATCTGCAAAGTTGTAACAAATCTGTAAACAAAGACTGTGTGTACTCATATGGCTCATAGAAAAAAAGGTGCATAAATCCAGTGTCTATTAATGAAAGAAGAGAAAACAATATAATAAGCTATGGTTTCTGAGGACAGTATTATTACTGTTGATCAAGAAAGAAAACTAGGATTTTTATGAACATTAAAGGTGATCATTATTCCACAGGATGGAGACAAAAAGTTATGAAAGGCAAACAAAAAAGCTCATCATCCTACCATCTGCACTGACACACACCTGCAAATGTGGTTGAAGTGTCCTGCTCCTTGCTCAGGCCAATTCAAAACTGTGGACTTCCCATCCTCTCTCACCAGTTAAAGAGAGTGACTGCAGCAATCATTAGATGTCCCCCCTCTCTACTGAATCATTACCAACAGCAATAAAGTATCTTACTCTTTTCCCATTTAAAAAATCTTTCTTTAAACCATACTCTCCACCCACTACCAGCTACCACTCCATTTCTCTCTTGACATTTACAATAAATCCTGAAATTTTCTTTGTACTCAATATCTCCAATTTATTTTTTATTTTTGAGATATGGTTGACATATTTCAGATGTACAGTGTAACAATTTGAGATGTGCATAATTTTGAAATGATCACCACAATAAGTCTTAACATTTGTCCCCATACATACTTCCAAATTTTTTTCTTTGATGATAAATTTTAAGATGTACTCCCTTAGCAGCTTTCAAATGTGCAATACAGTATTATTAACTATAGTCACTATGCTGTACATTCCTAGGACTTACTTTTTCTATAATGGGAAATTTATACCTTTGACACTCTTCACCCACTTCACCTACCTCTGATACCCAGCCTCTGGCAACCAACAATCTATTCTTTCTCTATGGTTTTAAAATGTATTTGTTTTTGTTTATATAGTATATGTCTTTCTCTGTCCAACTTATTTCACTTAGTATAACACCACTGAGGTACTTCCAAGTTGTTGAAAATGGCAAGATTTCATTTTATATGTGTGAATTGTATTCTGTTGTATACATGTGCCACAACCTCTATATCCGTTCTTCCTTTGATGAAAATTTAGATTGTTTCCATATTTTGGCTATTATATATAACTAGAGGCCCAGTGCACAAAATTTGTGCATTCGGGGGGGGGGGTGTCCCTCAGCCTGGCCTGTGCCCTCTGGAAGTCTGGAACTCCTTGGGGGATGTCCACCTGCTGGCTTAAACCTGCTCCCCAGGGGATCAGACCTAAGCTGCAGTCAGACATCCTTAGTGCTGCTGAGGAGGCAGGAGAGGCTCCCGCCACCATTGCTGTACTGGCAGCCATCAGCCTGGCTTGTGGCTGAACAGAGCTCCCCCTGTGGGAACGCACTGACCACCCCCTGGTACTGCTCTTGCATTGAGCATCTGTCCCCTGGTGGTCAGTGTGTGTCATAGTGACCAGTCATTCCCAGTTGTTCAGCTGTAGGGTTAATTTGCATATTACCCTTTTATTATATAGAATAGAGGCCTAGTACATGGGTTGGGGCTGGCTGGTTTGCCCTGAGGTTGTCCTGGATCAGGGTGGGGGTGCCTAGCCAGCCTGGGTGAGGGGCTAAGGGCAGTTTTCAGACTGGCCACATTCCCTTCAGGGTGGGGGGCCCTACTGGGGTGCCTGGCCAGCCTGGGTGAGGGGCTTATGGCTGTTTGCAGGCTTCCCACATCCCCTTCAGGGTGGAGGACCCTACTGGGGTGCCTGGCCAGCCTGGGTGAGGGGCTGATGGCTGTTTTCAGGCTGGTCAAGCCCCCCAGTGGAGACCCTCACCCCATGGGGGTTTGGCCAGCCTGGGTGAGGGGCTGATGGCCATTTTCAGGCTGGTCATGGCCCCAGGCTGGAAGCAGGTATCTTGGATTTATTTATCTTCTATAATTGAAACTTTGTAGCCTTGGTCCAGTTGGAAGGCTGGGTTGCCTCTGGCAATCGAGGTTCCCATCTCCTCCTTGAGTGGAGGCCAAGCAGGCTGGAAGCAGGTACCTGGGATTTATTTATTTTCTATAATTGAAACTTTGTAGCCTTGAGCAGAGCTCAGGGCTGGCAGGACAGGTGGGAAGCTTGGCTTCCTCCATGGCTGGGGCAATCAGTGCCTCCTGCTTGCTCCAGTTCTGTGGCCACTGCCATCAGAGTTGAGTTAATTTGCATATTTGCTCCTGATTGGCTGATGGGCATAGCTTGTGGGCGTGGTTTGTGGGTGTAGCAGAGGTACAGTTAATTTGCATGTTTCTCTTTTATTAGATTAGACTAGAGGCCCGATGCACTGAAATTTTTGCAAGAGTAGGCTTTCCTTCCCCCAGCTGCCGGCACTGGCTGTGCTCCTCCAGGTGACATCAGGCACCCAGGACATGGCTGGCTTCCCTCTGGCCCTGGCTTTGTCCAAAATGATGTCTGGTCTAATTAGTATATTGCCCTTTTACTATTATAGACTAGTGGCCTAGTGCACAAAATTCATGCATGGAGGGGTGTCCCTCATCCTGGCCTGCACCCTCTCCAGTCTGGGACATCCCTATCACAATCTGGGACCACTGGCTCCTAACCGTTCACCTTCCTGCCTGCCTGACTGCCCCTAACTGCCCACCCTTCCAGTCTGATCACCCCCAACTGCCTGCTCACCCTCAACTGCCCCCTACACCCCCACTGGCCTGCTTCCCGCCAACTGAACCGCCTGCTGGCCTGCTTGCCCCTAACCACCTCTGCCTCAGCTCTGCCACCATGGTTTTATCCAGAAGGATGTCCGGAAGGTCTCCTGGAATATTTCCCAGTCTAATTAGTATACTACCCTTTTATTAGTATAGATACTGCAGTGAACATGGGGTTTATATATCTTTTCAAATTAGTGTTTTGTTTGTTCAGATAAATACCCAGATGTGGAACTGCTAGATCATATGAGTTCCATTTTTTAATTTTTGAGGCACCTCCATATTATGTTTTCCATAGTGGCTGCACCAATTCACTAGTACCTTTCCATCAACAGAGTTCCCCTTTTTCTGCATTCTGGTCACACTTGTTATTTCTTGTCTTTTAGTGATAGCCATTCTAACAAGTGTGAGGTGACATTTCATTGTTTTCATTTCATTTCCCTGACCATTACTAATTTGAACATCTTTTAATGTGTGTGTGTGTGTGTGTGTGTGTGTGTATCTTTGGAATCCAATCTAATAAAAGAGTAATATGCAAATTAGGCATCAGCCCATCACAAAGATGGCCGCCCCCATGGCCACAAGATGGCGGAGCCATAGGCCACATCCTATCCTATCTAATAAAAGAGTAATATGCAAAGTAGGCATCACTCCTTCACAAAGATGGCCTCCCCCATGGCCACAAGATGGCGGCGCATAGTTTGGCTCAGCCCCACCACTGAAGTGTTCAGGCCTGTTAGCCAGGCACATGGCAAGGGAGGAAGGGGGCCCAAGGGGCAGACCGGGCAATCAGAGGGGGCTGAAGTTCCCCTGCCCAGGCCAGAGGCCTTCACCAGAAGCCTCAGGCATGGGCAAGGGCAGAGCTGGTGATCAGAGGGGCAGGGGCAGAGCTGGCAATCAAAGGGGTATGAGGGTTCCCTACCCAGGCATAAGGTCTGGGTCAGAGGCCTCAGGCCTGGGCAGGGGCAAGGCCTTATATTATAGGGGCCTGGGCTCCACAGAGCCAGCAATCAGAGGGGCAGGGGTGTAGCCTATAATCGCAGGACCTGGGCAGGTGTGGAGCCGGCAATCAGAGGGGCAGGGGTGGAGCCTGCAATTGCAGGGGTCTGGGCATGGGTGGTGCTAGCAATGCAGGGGCCTGGGGGTCCTCTGTCCAGGCCTGTAGCCTTGACCAGAGGCTGTAGTGGGTAGAACCCATGATTGGAGGTGCCTGGGGGTCCCCTGCCCATGCCTGCAGCCTTGGCCAGAGGCTGCCAGTAGGGCAAGGGCAGAGCTGATGATGGCAGGTGGCAGGATCAAAGCTGGTGATCACAGAGGCCTGGGCTCTGTGAAGCCAGTGATCAGAGGTACTTGGGGGTCTTCTGCCTAGGCTTGCAGCCTCAGGCAGAGACTGCAGGTCTGGGAAGGGTCAGAGCCAGTGATTACAGATGTCTGGGGGTCCCCTGCCCAGGCCTGCATCCTCAGCCAGAGCTTATAGGCCTGGGCAGGGGTGGAGCTGGGATTGGAGGGGCAGGGGTGCAGCCCAAGATCAGGGTGAACTACAGAGGAAACACCTTTTCTGACCGCTCATTGGCTAAGCTCCCTGTATGCCACTGATAATATTATTAGTAACTTGGGTAATAAGAATCCCTAAAGGTGATCCAGGGTTTTTCCACCATACTCCTGAAGAAAAAAATGAAGGTCCACTGCTGGAGGGCTAAGAAATGTCATATACTGCCCTAGCTGGTTTGGCTCAGTGCATAATGCCTCAGCCTGCCAACTGCAGGGTCTGGGTTCAATTCTGACCAAGGGCATGTACCTAGGTTGCAGGTTCCTCCCTGGCTGGGGCCCAGGTCAGGGCATATGCAGGAGGCAACCAATAAAAGTGTTCCTCTCACTTTGATGTTTCTCTCTGTTTTTCCCTTCTCTTCTAAATTCTCTAAAAAGCAATGGAAACATATCCTCAGGGGAGGATTACC
>PVJC01053956.1:0-10658 GCA_004026665.1 Murina feae | reverse complement strand
CTTTCTCTTCTTCTGGCACCCCTATAATTCTGATGTTGGTGCGCTTGAAGTTGTCCCAGAGACTCCTTACACTATCTTCATACTTTTTGATCCTTTTTCTTTTTTCTTCTTGCTTTTCCCGCTGGGTGGGTTTTGCTTCTTCATATTTCATATCTTTGACTTGCTTCTTGCGATCCTCTCGTCTGCTGTTGGATGTCTGTATAATATTCTTTATTTCAGTCAGTGCATGCTTAATTTCTAGTTGGTCCTTTATCATATCCTTGAGGGTCTCATTAGATTCATTGAGGATCTCACTAAATTTATCGGCAGTCTCTAGAAATTTCTTGAAAAACCTAATAACCGTGGTTTTGAACTCTATATCCTGTCATTTTCTTTCCTCCACTTCTGTCATTTGTGACCTGTTTCTTTGTCTCCGCATTTTGGCTGCTTCCCTTTCTGAGTTAGGCAATCACTGCGAGGAATTAACCTCTAAGCCACTTGGTTATGAGAGTCAGCTGTGTCTACAGTGGGAGAACTTCTGTGCTGGAGACACTCTTATGGGGCAAGAGTTGTTTCAGTGGGGCTTTTATGCTCACTGCATCTGCCCCGAGTGTATTCCTTGTGGATCTGTTTTGTTTAGGTTAGTCCCACTCTGGCCACTGGGTGAGGCTGGCTCCTGTATCTTTAAGGAGATGTTGATTAATCCTTTGCCTTAGGCTACTCAGTCTTTTATATGCAAAAGCCTCTGACGCAGCTTGAGAGGGGTGGGGCCTCGGGGAGTTTGCAGGGCAGGGCGGAGCAAACAGCTATGGTGCTTCTCAGCCCTGCGCTGAGAGACACCAGGTCTCTGTGTCCCACGGTAATTGATGCAAGCAACGCTGAGAGAAACCCACTTTGGATTTCCTCCCGGTGCCAGTCAGTCCCCCTTCTCCGGGTGTCTGGGTCCTCAGAAACTGGCCTGGAACTGGAGTTCAGAGCCGCTGGGAACTTGTGGCTCTCTCCGTTTTGGAAAAGAACCACGTGCTCTGGCGCCAGCTCTGTCCCCGAGCCCCATACCTCTGTACTTTACTTCCGCCGCTCCTCTGAGTCTCAGACTCTTTTCTAGTTGTAGGATTTTCACTCAGCCAGCCTTCCTGTGGGTGCGAGTGGTGTCCGTGTGTTCTTTTCGTGGTTTTTCTGAAATAGTTGTTCACAGCTGCATTTACGGTGTTTACCTTATGCCGCCATCTTGCTGTCACTGTCTGTGAAGCTCTTTATCCGACCTTCAATTCTGAATGATAGCCTTGCTGGGTAAAGTAATTTTGGCTGTAGGTTCTTGCTGTTCATCACCTTGAATACTTCTTGCCACTTCCTTCTGGCCTGCAGAGTTTCTGTTGAGAAATCAGCTGACAGTCGTATGGGTGCCCCCTTGTAGGTAACTAACTTCTTTTCTCTTGCAGCTTTTAAGATTCTCTCCTTGTCTTTTGCTCTTGGCATTTTAATAATGATGTGTCTTGGTGTGGTCCTTCTTAGGTTCCTTCTGTTATACAATCAGATGAGTGCACTTTGAAATTACCAGCAAGTTAAGGCCAAATGACATTTTTGAGTACTCCAAGAGCCAGAGAAGGATTCAAAGAAAGCTCAACATAGGCACAATGAGGAAGAGTCCCATCAAAGAGAAACAAAGAGTTGCTTACATTTGCCAAAGATACCTGCTCAAAACACCTGGAACACAATAGCAATATTATAAAAATACTCCCACCTTTCAGTTTCCTCAGTGGATAGAGAAAGATGAGGAAGTGTGTGTTGAATGATATCCCTGCTTTGAAGCATCTTGAACAACAAGTGTCTCATGCAAGAGACAGAGTGCAAACAGAATGGCAGTACATGGTGAGTACCTTGTAGTGGCTGCTGCAAAGAAACAATGAGAAAGTTTCCAAGCACCACAAAGACTACGGTACTGATGAAGTATATGAAGCCTGAAAAGATACCATGGGTCTGAGAAAGAAACAGAGAACATTTCAACTGGGAAATGAGACAACTAAACCTAGTATACAGATCCTGAAAACAGTGTTGACCGAAAGACTTTGTTCCACAGATGGTTATTATTTGTTTCCTCCTATAGAAAGCATGTTCAAAAGCCTGCTTGTTTACAATTCCTGAATCTGAACAAAAGATAACAAGTCATGCAAAGAAACAGAAAAAGTGTCCCATCAGAACCATAAAATAAATGTAATCAAATGAGCAATATATTAATGAAAATATATCAATTACCTGAAGAAAAGTAAATATCTTAAAACCACAAAGTAGAAAAATAAGACAACTATACAATATCACCAAAATATTATATAACCAAAATAACAATCCAATGAGAAAGAAAATATTTTACAAATACCAACAGAAATGGGAAATCGAAAAACATACGCGAATTAAAAAGTACAGTAGAATCATCAATGAAGACGTTATCAATTTGAAAAATAAAAAAATTGACCTGGCAGCAGCTCAATGCTTGAGCTTCGATCTATGAAACCAGACTCACAGTTTTGTTTCAGGTCTGGGCACAGGCCTGGTTGAACGCTCTATCCCCAGTCGTGCAGGAGGCAGCCAATTGAGCATTCTCTTTCTTCATTGATGTTTCTATCTCTCCCTGTCTTTTCTTCTCTGAAATCAATAAAGATTATATAAAAAAAAAAAAAATCAAAAAATCTGTACACAATTCATTAAAAATTTTGATTCGGGGAAGCAAACAAAGGTGGAAAAATGAACAGAACTGAAGGGACTCCTAAGACACTAATAAATCAACCTCGCAGGGGACTCCATAAAAAGGGAATAGTGAAAAGGAATAGGCAGCTTACATAAAATCTAGAGCCCCACCCTAACCAGTTTGGCTCAGAGGATAGAGCATTTGCCTTCAGACTAAAAGGTCCCAGGTTTGATTCGAGTTAAGGGCATGTACTTTGGTTGCGGGCACATCCCCAGTAGGAGGTGTGCAGGAGGCAGCTGATGTTTCTCTCTCATCGATGTTTCTAACTCTCTATTTCTCCCCCTTCCTCTATGTAAAAAATCAATAAACTATATATTTCAAAAAACAAACAACAAAACTAGAGGCCCGGTGCACAAAAATTTGTGCACTGCGGGAGGGAGGCAGAATGTCCCTCAGCCCGGCCTGTGCCCTCTGGCAGTCTGGGAACCCTCAGGGAATGTCCACCTGCTGGCTTAGGCCCACTCCCCTGGGCAATCAGGCCTAAGTTAGCAGTCATCCTTCTGACAGCCTGGGAGCCCTTGGGTGATGTCCACTTGCTAGCAGGGAGCAGGCCTAAGCTGCAGTCGTACATCCTTAGCGCTGCTGAGGAGGTGGGAGAGGCTCCCACTACCACCACTGTACTGGCAGCCATCAGCCTGGCTTGTGGCTGAGCAGACCTCCCCCGGTGGGAGTGCACTGACCACTAGGGGTAGCTCCAGCATTGAGCATCTGCTCCCTGGTGGTCAGTGGGTGTCATAGTGACCAGTCATTCCCAGCGGTTCTGCTGTTAGGGTCAACTTGCATATTATCCTTTTATTATATAGGATTAACAGTCGAAGGTCATGACAATTGGAGAAAGAAACTTTCAAATACAATCAGATCAATGAATTCCAGGTATAATAAAATAGAAACACGAAAACAGGTTAAAAATAGGTTAAAAAAAAAGAAAGAAAACACAATGAGTATATTATGAATCCCAGAACACAATCCTAAAAGCATATGAAAAAATAACTTCTGAAAAAATAATTTAAAAATAAATAAATAAATAAATAAATAAATAAATGGTATAAATCTTAAATCTCTGCTAGAAGACATCACATAAAAGGTAACATAATACCAATAACTTAAGTGGGTACAGGGGTAGAGATGGCAAATAGCACAGTTTTGTATGTAACTGACATACTGAGTTTAAAGTATATTGTTATAGCCTTAAAATATTTTAGGTAACTCGCATGGTCACAACAAAAATAGAAAATAAAAAAATAATCTTAGAAAATAATAAAATGATCTCCATTAACAGGTGACAGAATTGTGTATTGAAAATCACAGACTACACATTTCTAAAAGTATGTATAAATCCAATGAATTTCCCAAACATGGTATATAAAGGCAACCCTCAAAGTTGTGTTCCTGTGCCATAGAAGAAATCAGTACAAAATAACAAATTAGGTGTATAATTACATGAATAACAGCATAAAGAGAAATGAAATAATAGTTTACTTCATGTAAAAGGTGCATAATTTGTATGTTGTAAAGAATAAAATACTGTTGGCGGCCATCCTACTTCTAGGTATATATCGAAAGAAATTCACGGAGGATTGGCAAGAGATATTTACCCATTTGTGTCCATTACAATGCTATTCATAAAAGCCTGAATTAGATGGAAGCAACTCAAATGTCCATGGATAGTTCAATGAATGAATCAGTAAAGTTTACTGTGTACATGTAATGCTATACTATCCTGCTAAAAAGGTAAAAAGAGATATTATCACCTGATATCACAAAGAGAAACACTGATGACACTTTTTCACTGAAGCAGACATGTCCCAAAGATACAGATACTGCAGGATTTCCCTCAGGAAAAGTAATTCATGCCACATACATACATACATACATACACACACACACAAACACACACATGTATGTATGTATATGTAGTTACAAGCAAGCCTTCTTTTAAAAGTAAATGAGGAGTAACGGTTTAATTCATAATGACAGATTTCCACAAGATGAAAGGTTTGAGAAATCAGATACACAACATACAGAGTAAGAATCTATCCTAGAAAGCTGAGGCTCCCTAAAGATATCCTATACAATAAAAGCCTAATATGCTAAGTGTCCAGTAGACCAGTCAGCCATCCAACAAATCAAAGCGTACTATGCTAATGATATGCTAAGGCTGCTCAACTGCTCACTATGACATTCACTGACCACCAGGGGCAGACAGTTGACCAGTTGCTATGATGTGCACTGACCACCATCCGGACTGAGCGAGAGGGGTAGACACACCCTGTAGCACTCCTGCGGTCCCTCCCCAGCTAGTCAACCTCCCTGATCGATCGATCGTACACCAATGAGGCCTCTCAAACGGCCAGTGCCCTCGTATAATCCAGGAACTCTTGGAAGATGTTGGAGAGCTGGTTTTGGTCTGATTACAGAGTCCAAGGAATACCACTGGTGGACGATTTCATACACTGGGCCTCTAGTTAAAATAATAAAAGGAACAAATCCCCTGCATAGAAATTCAGGAAAGAAGTCATCCTCACCCACAGAGGTCAGATTGCTGTAGTTTTCCAACATCACATCCAGGTACAATTTCCGTTGAGCTGGGTCCAGGCATTCCCATTCCTCCTGAGAGAAATCTATGGCCACATCCCTGAAGGTCAGCGGTCCCTGAAAGAAAAGGCTCGTTTACCAAGAGGTCACCGGGAGAGTTTATAAGTTCATTCAATATGAAAACAGTGCTAGGAGAAGAGATTTGGACCTAGTGGTGTATCTTGAATCATCAAGTAAGATCACTTCATCCTAGTAAAATTCTCTGATGTGTTTTCGAATATTGAAAAATGAGGATGACACATGTCCAACAATCCATGGTACAGATTTTGCTTTTCAGGAAAATAAACTTTAAAAATTAGGGCATGACCCTAGCCAGCTTGGCTCAATGGACAGGGCATGGGCCTGAAGACTGAAGGGTCCCAGGTTCGATTCTGGCCAAAGGCACATGTCTGGTTTGTGGGCTTGATCCTCAGTGGGGGTGGTGCAGGAGGCAGCCGATTAATGATTCTCTCTCATCATTGATGTTTCTCCCTTGCTTCTTCTCCTTTACTTTCTGAAATCAATAAATATATTTTTAAAAAATTAAAAAAATTAGGGCACGGACACAGGCATATAGATTTCTGAGTGCTGTTGTTTGTGTCATTAAGAGTCAGTGGTGTATATTTCGCAGCAGGACATGTCAAGATGAGTCTGAAATATAAGCCCTTCTTCATGTGTAACACAGAAAATGACTGCACTTTTCTGAAAATATAGATGCTGACTGATGTTCTGAAATGGGGACATCTGTTTCCACTCGTGTTACAAACTCACTTTTTAATTATGATACCAATGTTACCGGATCACGAACCATATGTCTAAATACACAGAAAATGAAAACACAGTAAAAATTCTTATATAATTTTGAACTCAAGGGGTTCCTTAATGGAATTTACAGTTCTCATGCAATAGGACATACTAGTATAGGAACCACAATCATATTTAAAAATTTACCATGGGTAATCTTAGAACAAGATCATCTGCCTGGTCCAGCAGGTGTGCCTCAGTGGTTGAGCACTGACCTATTAACCAAGAGGTCACTGGTCAGGACACATGCCCAGGTTGCCAGATTGATCCCAGTGTGGGGCTTGCAGAATGCAGCAAATCAATGATTCTCTCTCATCTTTCATGTTACTATCTCTCTCTCTTCCTTTTTGTAATCAATAAAAACATACTTCAAAAACCAGAGAGGGAGCCCTAGCCCATTTGGCTCAGTGGATAGAGCGCTGGCCTGTGGACTCAAGGGTCCCAGGTTCGATTCCGGTCAAGGGCATGTACCTTGGTTGTGTGCACATCCCCGGTAGGGGGTGTGCAGGAGGCAGCTGATCAATGTTTCTCTCTCATCGATGTTTCTAACTCTTTATCCTTCTCCCTTCCTCTCTGTAAAAAAAATCAATAAAATATATTTTTAAAAACAAACAAAAAGAGACAGAAATGTAGCAACTGCTGACATTGACTATAACAAGCAAACAGGAAAGAAAAAAAGGAAAACAACCCAGCAAGGCAAAAGATCAAAACTAGAGAAATAAATTCAAAGGTATTACTGGAAAACAAATATAGCCTCTGAACAAACACATGTCGTTTACCTGAGAAGCAGCCATCTGGTCCTGGGATGTTTTCTCTGATGACAATATGTTGAGGAGTCAAAGAATGTGCCTTCAAAGGCGTCTGCACAGCCTGTTTATCAGCTCACCTCACACCCAGTCAGAAGAACCTGGAAATGAGGAAAAGGACACCCCATCCTGTCTTTTATCACAGGAAGAACTCAGGAACAATGAGCTCCTACATGTGAGGTGTTTTATTCTGACTTCATGAGTCTATCCTTCCAAAGACTTTCACAAACTCCTACAGCAAGAAGAGCATGTGCTCATTTCCTGAAACACCAAATCCTACGAAAAAAGCCTTACCTCCCCCCAAAAAAAGCCTGCACTGAGGCCCATGCTATGTCATCTTTAATCAGTTCATTCCTAAGGCCTACAAGGCTAGCCAGGAGCTGATTTCAGTAGCGCTGGTTAACAGACATCACACCCAGCACAGCTGAGCCCTCCTGGTAGTGTGATGGTGTCACAGCACAGTTGCTCTGAGTCCATACATTCTTCCGAATTTTGCTCAACAACGCCATGTGTCAGAGTAGGATCCATTTCTCTGGGGGTGCTGACTCCTGAATCCTCTGCCCATAGTGCTAATTGTGAGAGCAATTTCCACCTTGAACCCTGCTCACTGCACCAACTGTTGGGAACTTATTGCAAGTTCCTCCTTTACTCTCAACTACACTAACTGGGGGGTTCGAGCTTCTCCGCCAGAGGCTGGACCTTCTTGAACACCAAACAGAAGGATAAGCCATGAGAAGTTGTGGGTATATAAGGGAGTCTTTATTATAGAAGCTGGTGGCTCTGTAGGCACTGCTAACAACGAGCCATCAGACAAAACAGCTCTTCACAACCGTCCTATACAGGCAGTAGCACACTGGGTGATAAACAAATACACATCTTTCCCACAAAGTAGCAGTAGTCTCTGTACCTACAGCCTGAAGAAGCAGCAGTATTCTCTGTGCCTACAGCCATCATCTGGGCAGCCTCATGGTGTCTAACTCACAGCCTCGCATAGTCACCTGAGCTTCCTGCATCTCCCCAGCCTCTGTAGCACGCTGGCTTCACAAGGCAGCTGTATCTGAGCTCTCCACAAGCTCATAGCCTCACATCATAGCAGTACCAGCTCTCAGCTTCTTCTTAGGTCTCTAGCCTTACTACTACTACTTAGAAAAAAGAGGCTTCCTGCCAACAGTGACATCAATCATTTGGGTTATAGAAGGGCCTTGTATCTGTGTTTAGTGCTTGATCACCCTGATTAAGATTCCCATGCTGAGAGTGTCCTTGGCTGTCTGGTGAATTATAGATTAATCCTTCATACTTTAATTACCCTTGACTATCTGGTATCACTGACATGGTTCCCACAGATGGCTTGAAGCAAGAAGTTTTACCAGGGCAGGTTTCCTAGATAGATTTCCTCCCTCTTTTCCCAGGAAATTACAGAGAATGTAGATCTTCATGCTAAAGTCTTCCAGAAATGTTAGATATTCAAATATGCTGATCAAGTGAATTCACCATGAATAGATGGTCTGTGTGGGAATTAAATTTCAGGTCAACCCAGTCCATCCTTTAACATTTTCTGACAATGGAAAAGAAAGACTTGAGGGGACCAGCTCCTTTGTGGCTCACAGTCACTAAATCAACAAATCACACAAAGGGAAGGAAGCAGCTGCTCACAGAACTAGACTCTTGTTAAGATGATCAACATCCTTACCAGGTGCACACTGAGATTGCCTCTATTACTCAGTGCCAATGAATGTTTCAAGGTATGATGAACAGTAGAAAAGACCCAGGGATTAGAATGTGAAGTATACACAATATATTTAAAACTAAAAACATCGCTGCTCAGCCTTTTGGCTAAGATCAAGTATAGTATCTGTTCTTATCAGTTTAACATGTGATTGTCCTCTATCCAAGGACATTATATTAAATGTATTTTTTTTCACCAGTAATGTCAAAAATTCCTTTTATTTATTTATTATTATTATTTTTTATCTTCACATTCTTTTTAATTACATAAAGCTTTACAAAGATTAGTACATATATCTCTTTTTCCCCCTGCCCTTCCCCCAGCCTCCCCTACCCCCCAGTGTTTTATGTTCATTGGTTATGCTTAAATGCATACACAAAAGTCCCTTGGCTGACCTGTTACCCCCCCACCAAAGTCCCTGTCCTAAACGTATTTTTGGAGCAGGGATATAGAACAGGAGCTTCCTCTGTCCACTCCATGCATCCTCCACTCCACTCATCAAGGTGGTATTGCAGTACCTCTGGAACAATTGCAAGAAGAAAAACAAACAAAATCCACAAAAAATATGGTGGTTATTTTCTTAATGTAATGATATCTAGGTTTAAATATATTAAAAGGTGGAGACTACCTTATATTAAGAAAAGAATAATAAGAGCTGCTTGTGAGATGTCAGCAATGCTTATTTCAGCAGTTAATGACTACGTGAATGAAATGTCAGAGATAGAAAATGCAAATCCATTGGGGACACAAAAACATTGATCCTTCTAATACTTCTTGATAAAGCATCCTGTGGAGCAGACTCAGTCATTTCTTGTCCCAGGTCACCTCCCTCTTGCCAACCCAGCAAATGACATGGGGCCCATCAGGAACATACCAGTCTCTCCCTCTGTGTAAGTAAGGTTGGCAAATGGAAGCAAATAAGTATACATTTGGTAAACCTTATAAACTGGATATTTGTAATTTACAGTCAAATCTGTTTAAATAATTGCGTTGTTAAATTAACCATATCAACACGCAAGCCAATATATCACAACTTAATCACCCATATCTCATTAGCTCACCCCTAACCCGGATCATGGTTCCCCTCCTCCCACTACGATGTATTTATGTCTATGGATGTTTCTAACCTTTCCCTTTCACTCCACTGAGGTCCTTTCCTATATTTCACTTCCCTATCCCTCGATATTTCCCCCCTTTTCTCTCCGTCTGTCCTACACCTGGACCATGAAACTCCTGAAACCTGCTTCCCTTCAGGTGCTCTTCCTCCTGGTCTCTCTGCTCCCACCTCCACTCACGTCTGCGTCTCTCCCTCCCCACGCCCGAGGCCCCTCTGCTGCCTGGGACAGTCTGTCCTGCTCCCCACAGCGGGCTGACTCAGCGCTGCCCCCTCTGCTCCCTCACCCCTGGGCCCCCCTTTCTGTCCCTGCACTCGCGCCCCAACTCTTCTCCCCTGAACCAGTGTCTCTGTCTCAAGCAGGCATCCTCAAACTATGCTGCCACCAAAGACATTTCTCCGGCCCGCCAGGTGTTTTTGTTTTTGCCCAGCTACCAGTGCTGCTTAAAATAACATATGTGCAGTGTGCATTGGAATTTGTTCATAATTTTTTTTAAACTGGAGTCCGGCACTCCAACAGTCTGAGGGACAGTAAACTGGCCCCCTGTTTAAAACGTTTGAGGACCCGTGAAAGTGCCTCCTCCTGTGCGGCCCCCACTCCTGCTCACCAGGACCCTCTCCCTCTCGGCCCCTTCCTCTCTCTGGGGCTCCCCCTCCTCCCAGTTTCCCCACTTCCTTCCCCCTCAGGCTCCTTTCCCCAGTGACCCCCTCACTCCTACCGCCGCCGTCCAGTCCCTCCCACACCCCTAGGCCCCTCTCTGTGGACCCCTCACTGCCCGCCCTCCCTCCCCCGTGTCTGTCTGTCCCTCCCTCTCCTGACCCCCAGCCTGGGTCCCCGCCCCCCGCAGTCACCGCGCCCACAAAGCCCCTCCCTGCGGGCAGGTCACCTCCTCAGGGGACACCGCGTCCTCC
>PVJC01053955.1:0-10653 GCA_004026665.1 Murina feae | reverse complement strand
TTCTTCTGCCTCTGTTACAGCATCCTGACATCCCGTGGAGCTGCTCCAGCTTCCCTTACCGCTTGCATTTCATGCTGTAAATTCTGTACTATTGTTGGTTCCCAGGAGTTGCCTAATCTAAAGGAACTGGATCTTAAAAATTGCCTGATTAAGCCCCGACTGGTTTGGCTCAGTGGATAGAGCGTCGGCCTGCAGACTGAATGGTCCCAGGTTCGATTCCGGTCAAGGGCATGTACCTTGGTTGCGGGCACATCCCCAGTTGGGAGTATGTAGGAGGCAGCTGATCGATGTTTCTCTCTCATGGATGTTTCTAACTCTCTATCCCTCTCTCTTCCTCTCTGTAAAAAATCAATAAAATATATTTTAAAAAAGCAACAATACCCCCCCCCCCAAAAAAAATTGCCTTATTAAAAGAAAAGAGGTGTAAATGGATAATGAAATGAGTAGACATTAGAAGCATGGCTTCACAAACTGACAGATATATGCATTAGTACACCAACATCCCAGTTAAGATTTGGGATACTTCTTTAACCCCGGAAAATTGCCTGTGTTCCTTTGAAAACCCACAGTTCCTTCTACTCAGGGAACCGTTTAACTGATTTTTATCATCGTAGATTAGATTTGGTTGTTATTGAAATCCACGTAAATAGAACCATGCATTGTATAACACTTGTGTAGTTTCTTTTACTCAGCAGATGTCTATGAGATTCATCCCTTTATTATATGTTTTCCTTTTTTATATCTGTACTTTTCAACCTTTTTCTTTTATCTCATGACACACATAAACTAATTATTAAAATTCTGGGGCACACCGAAAAAGACATTCTGTTTTTGTTGATCTGATAAAGAATAGGTATAATTTTGATCCATTCACATAGGAAGGCTATTGTGCTGGCTGTGTCATATTTTTATTTTACAATCTAAGGGAAAAGAGGTCAGTGCCCCTTACTAGTCAGGTATTGCACGTTTTAAAAATTCTTGTGGCACACTGGTTGAAACTTGCTGCTTTATATATCTCTGAGTAGCATTTATTTTCAATAATACATTAAAGGCTGCTATGGACATTCTTGGGCAAGATTTTTTTGGACATACATTTTCAGTTTCCTTGGGTAAATACTGCGGAATGGAATGGCTGCATCATAGAGTCAATGTGTGTTTAACTTGATAAAAAATTGCACAAGAGTTTTCTAGAATGGTTGAAGCATTTCACACTCCTATCACAATATATCAGAACTTTTGGTTGTTCTACAGCCTT
Organism: Murina feae; assembly: GCA_004026665.1. Lineage (NCBI taxonomy): Eukaryota > Metazoa > Chordata > Mammalia > Chiroptera > Vespertilionidae > Murina > Murina feae. The sequence continues at coordinate 9,398 of PVJC01053955.1, read as the reverse complement.
ATGGACAATTCAGTGTTGTCTTTTTAAAATTTAGACATTCTAAAAAAAAATAAAAATTCTATATAACAAAACCCTAATATGCAAATTGAACAAACTGTGGAACAACCAGCAGAACAACTGATTGCTAGCTATGACATGCACTGATCACCAGTGGGCAGGCACTCAACATAGGAGCTGCCCTTTGCCAGGGCTGGAGAGCTGGTGGTGCCAGGCAGCCAGCCAAGCCAGGTGTCAGCAGGGGCCCCCTGTTTGCCCCGCCAGTTGCCCTGATCGCCAGCCAGGCCTAAGGACCTTACCCTATATATGGGAACAGTCTCTTAGATTTAAAAATTAAAACCTGGCAAGGCTATTCCAACACTGAAGAAACAGAATGATGCAGTGATGACATCCGTGGACCCTGGCTTGCACATTTTGTGGTCAGCCCCAATTCTGACATTGATATCTATGTGACAAAGCCAATTACTTAAGTTCTTGCTGCTTTAGTTTTTTCACCCATAAGATGGGGAAAATGGTACTACTGCCTCAGAAGGATCATGTTATGTACTACTTCTTATAATCAGGGGGAAAAATGTAGCTGCTCATACAACAGCAAGATGCCTTTCTCCTACATGAAAAGTATGGTCACTGGTGCATGCAGCATCCCAGATTGTGAAAGGATGTCCAACTGCCTTGTTTAGGCCCAACCCCCAAGGATCAGGACTCAACCAGCAGTTGGACATCCCCTGAGGAGGTCCCAGATTATAAAAGGGCACAGGCCACACCAAGCATGAATTTTGAGCACTGAGCTTCTACTAATTTAGACATTATAGTGCCAGTATAGAGATATGTCATTGCGGTTTTTATTTATCTTTACTGATGACTAGTGTTGAACATTTTTTTCATCTGCATATTGATCATTCATGTGATATATCTGTTTCTGGATTCAATGTATTCCCATTGATCTATTTCTCTTTGACCAGTATCATGCTCTCTTAATTAATGTATGTGTATGCTACATCTTGAAAACAGGTAGTAGCAGTTCTCTAACATTTTTCTTTTTTCATGATTGTTTTGGCTATTCTAGATCTTTTTTATTTCTACTTTAATTTTAACATCAGCTTGTCAATATCTACCAAAATTCCCGTTGTATTTTATTTTGGATTACATTAAATCTATAGACCAATTTAAAAAATATATAAATCTTAACAATATTGATCTTCTAAAACATTAGCATGGTATTTTTCTATCTATTTTATTCTTCATTAATTTCACTCAACAATGTTTTTAAGTGCTCAGTATAGGAGTCTTACACATCCTGTAGTAAATTTATCCCTAAGGATTTTGTAGTTTTTATGCTATTATAAATGGTGTTTTATATAAAACTTGTGTATGTTTTACATATAATAAAATACACATACTTTAGGTGTATTTCAATGAGTTTTAACAGGTTTATACCTTACCTACCTACAATTGCAAAAAATATATAAAATATTTCCATCACCCCAAATGTTCCCTTGTGTTATCTTTTAATCAATATGCCACCTCCTAGATGTAGACAACTGCTAATCTGATTTCTGACACTTTACATTAAAAATTTCTTCTCTAGTTTCATATAAATGAAACCATACATAACATTCTTTTATGTCTGGTTTACTTGGCTCAGCATATTTTTTTGAGATTATTCCATATTGTTATGTGTATGAACAGTTTGTTTTTATTGCTGAGTAGTACCATATTCTATAGATCTCACTGTATGATTATCTATTCAAATGCTGTTTGTCAGGGCTGTTTCTACTTTGGGTCTATAATGGATATATGTGCTATGAATGTTTACATAGACGGTTGAGGGTTCATAGATTTTTATTTCTCTTAGCTAAATATCTAGGAGTAGAATAATTGAGACATATTGGAAGTGTAACTATATAAGGAACTATCAGACTCCAAAAAAGTTGTATCGTTTTGCATTCTTAGCAGAAGTGTATGAAATTTCTATTTGCTACTCATCTTCATCAACACTTGGTAATGCCAATCCTTTCAACTTAATCTTTCTAATGAATTTGACCTTATTTTTCATTGAGGTTTGAATGTTGCAATTTTTTTATGACTATTTAAATTGGTATGCTTATACCCTACTAGAGGCTCAGTGCACGAAATTTGTGCATGGGTAGGGTCCCAGGGCCTTCCTTCATTCTGTGCCATCCCCTGGTGGTCAGCACACATCATAGTGAGCAATTGAACTCCTGGTCTCCCAGTCGAACTTCTGAGGGGACACTTTGCATTTTAGGCTTTTATAAACACTGAGCGGCCAGATTATTATGACTACCCCATTAGTATTTGTTGGCCCACCTTTTGACTTCACTACTGCAGCGATTCTTCTTGGCATTGACTCCACAAGATGTTGAAAGGTAATGCAAGGAATCTGACACCATGCCTGATGAATAGCACTGTCCAGTTCTGTGAGATCTGATGGTTGTGGAACCAGCTGCCTGATGGCTCTTTTAACTTTGTTCCACAAATGCTACATTGGATTGAGATCTGGTGATTGTGGGGCCACCTAAGCAAGGTAAGTCTCCCTCATGTTCTTGAAACCACTCCTGCACAACACGAACACCGTGGCATGGAGCATTGTCTTATTGGAAGAAGCCATCTCCACTGAGATATGCCATCAACATGATGAGATGAACCTGATCAGCAACTATACTTAGGTATGTTGTGCTATTCAGACGTTTATAATGGTCTGGCCCTCCAGCAATTTCAGCGTGAAATTATAGCTAATTTGCCTACAAATGTCGGGTGGTCATAATAATCTGGCCACTCAGTGTATACACATTCTATATGTTCTTTTAAGTGTCTTTTCAAATACTTTGCTCATTTTTTAGATTATTTGGTGCTTATTATTGAAATATCATAGTTCCTCACATATATTACACATAAATCTTTTGTGATATATGATTTATAAATAATTCCTATGAACATCACATTGCAAACATTATATCAAAATTATGGCACAGTGAGCATATATATTATAAATGTTAGTAAGATATATTTATTTGCAAATATTGTTTGGTTCCAGCAATCGCCCAGTCCAAGTGAATGCGATCTTAGCCAGTGTCTTTTAAACAATGACAATGAAATACCAGAAGGCAAAGAGACTGAGGAAGCTTGTTGATGTTGCCTCCCTAACACCCATCTAAAAAGCTTCCTTCTGAAAGATAATTATGCAACATGATAGAAGCACTACTTATCACTGCAATGAGAATCAGAGTAAATATAGAAATGGAACAAGTTACCAAGTTGCATACTTTAAATTTACACAATGTTATATGGCAAATAGATTTCAATAAAAACATTTAAAATACAGCAGCCAGGTGAAGCCAATACCGTCGTAATAGAATCTTAAGAATTTTGCCAACTTTACAGTGTGGCTTTGGGAAATTGGGGTGATTTAAGGAATTGAGGTGAGCTTCCAATCCCTGATTCATTTCCAAACTCTACATTTTTTTCTTATTTCACTGAATTTTGAAATCTGCTTCTTAGATTATATTTCTTATACTGTTTGATTGTTTTATTTGATTATTTATTTTATAACCGAAATAATTTATTGGCCTAATGTTTCATAATATTCTAAGAGGGAGAGTGTGTAATGCTATTTCAACCTGGAATCCTTACACCAACATCTGGATGTATTATTGTAATTTTCATGTTAGGTTAACACTGAACTTTTGGATACCTCCTTTGTACATATTTCACCTACTAACCAAATGATCATTTATAGACATTTCAACTTGAGAAATAAATTTGGTGCTTTCAAAGAGCACGTACAATTTCAGGAATGAAAAAGAGGGTACTGGCAATTTGTTTAGTAAATGTAACCTGTCTCACTGTTAGTCTTAGAAAACAAGCTTGCTCTTTCCTCTTTTTGTAGTCATGGTCAGCATCAACTGCTGGCCAGATTCTAAATCCTGGAATTTAAAGTTCGCAAAAGTAATTTTAAAGAGTTATAGCTGCCGTGTAATAATTGAGAAACAGTTAGTCTTTAAGACACCATCTCTTAGGGTTCTATAATCATTTAACTCTATCAAGGGTGGAAAATGCAGCGAGCAAAGTAACCTCAGCAAGGTTAAGCTTCACATCTAGAAGTTTCTCTTGCAAAAACTATAAAGGCACATGTTTTCAAATTTTATGTGTCCATGGGGCCAGTGGTTCAGCAAGTGGACATTGCATACATGTATAAACCATGTCTTTTTTTTTCTCCTATGTAAAAAGCTTATTGCAACAGCTCCCTATGTGAGGTAGAAAGATCTCTTCTAATGCTTGTTTCACTTGGGTCAGGTTAAGAAGTTTAAAGGCCTATAGATACACAGTAAATAATTTCATGAAATGAGATGAACAAGATCTGAGAGTGTCTTTTACTTTAATAAAATTTTTGTGTGGTGCTCTAGTTGCCTAGAGAAGACGTAACATGCTACCAAATGATAATTTATTACACTTTCTGACTCTTAGGGCAAGCGGATGAATTATCACTACCAAGTGTATTTTCTTGCCGTATCTAGAAAGTCTTTTTGATTAATCATCGATACTTTAGTTAGCAATGTGATACATCATTTATCACATACTTTTTTCTCTAAAATATACATATATATTTAATTATCCTAATAAAGAGATTTTTTAACTCCTTTTAGGGAATGTGATTGTTGAGATAGTTTTCATGAAACTAGAAAATTAGTACTATAAACATACTCAGAAGATGTCTAGACTAAACACAAATTTTCACTGATATTTATTTGAAAATCATTCTGCTAACTGTAATATGATAATAATAGCACCAAATATTGATGCACCAGTATGTGTGTAAGCTAATGAATGCTTTTTAAAATCAAGCTAGTTGCAGAATAAATGTACACTTTCTCTTAGTGAGTACTTAAAATTAAGTAAAGGGATCTCCTTACGGATTTGATCAGGGCTTTACGTAGAAGAAAGATTCCTTTCAATTAAATTGTGTCTAAATTGTTAAAAATAAATCTAACCATAAGTCTATAAGTTTACTTCTAGTGTAATTATGTTGAATGTAAGTCAGATTTTAAAATACTTTTCAAAGTATTTTATTGTCTAACCACTATTTGTACACCTGAAACTAAAACAAAATAATATTGAATGTAAATTGTAATTTAAAAAAAATAATTAAATTTTTTATTGAAACTCTTGTCTAAATACCTGTTTTTTTTTACAAAGGGAAGAAAAACTCTGTTAAGTTATTGACTTTTATAAGTGACTTTTAAAAAAAGTGTTTCCTACATATATTGTTGTATTCTAATATAGTGTGAAGTATTAATCCCAGTCTCCATCATCAACTACCTGAAAAACATTGCTTTTAGAAAAGTTGCCTTCTTTCCATCTCTGATGTTAGTTAAAACATGCTTTATAATGAAAGTAGATTTACAAGAGTTTAATGTGGATACCATGAAGCAAGATTCCAGACATGGAAATAGGTGGGAAGGATTCGGTAGGAAACAAATACGGGTGCTACATGGAGCCAGTGTTGATGCAAGCCATGACAACTTATATTTGCTAACAGTAGAAACACAATAACCTTAAGCTGTTTTTAGGCAATGCTGAGAGAGAAAGATGATCGAATATATAATTCACAGTGCCCAAGTTTAAAGTAAACTAATGAAAAAACACAAATATTCATGACACTAAGATCATAAAGAAGTTTATCCCAAGAATCTTCATAAAGTCAATGCTGTAACAGACAGTTCAACTTCAGTGGCTTTTTCACATAAATCTAGCAAGATTCACTTCAATCCTTAATGTAGTCCCATGCCCTAATACAATCAGTAAAAGCAATTCAGTTCAAGCAATTCAGTGTATGTAGCATGTGGACGTGTGTGTGTGTGTGTGTGTGTGTGTGTGTGTGTGTGGTGCATGCACTTGAATGTGCGTATTTGGCTAAGGTGTAATGAGAAAGGTGTGTGGCAATAGGATGATAATCAATGCTGAGGTATAACACAAAGCAGAATGATGTATTTTTTCTTTCAGAAAATTACCCCAAAATAAGGCTTCTTTCAACTATATTCTCTGTAAAGTTTAAATTCTAAGAGCAAACCTTAAATTCCACTCCTTAGGTTTCCAGCTAATATTGAGAATTAAGCCTGCCACCTTGCCTTTGTGTCACTGCTGCATGATTTGTTCAGCCTCGGAATCCTTCCTTAGTTAGTCTATATGGCAGAAGCACCACTCCAAGCCAGGGAGCAATGCATTCTTCCCAACACACTGCTACTTCACATGTTATGTTGAATCGGGGTGTCTCTGAATGATCAATTATGTTGGAGTTGTGAAATGTGAATTTTCTAGGAAGATAAATTCATAAAATAATTTCATGAATCAAACTAATGAATAGTGAATGAGGTCTTAGTTATTCAGACAGACAGAACCTGTTCAAATATTTCTCATTTTACTGTGATATTTCTAATTTATGAAACATGAGGCTCTCACAAGGGAGGAGTCTACTTATGTTTGAGTTCATAGTTGTGTTGCATTAATTATTAAGGTCTTAATAAATCACAGACTTTTCTTTATGCCAGTAACTAAGCTGCAAGTTTAATCTCTGATAGGTACAAGCATCTAGCAGGAGGTTAAATTTGTTGACTTCCAAAATTCCCCATTCATACTGAGGACCTAGTATGCTATGACTTTTCCTTGCACTTACCATACTACTTCCTGCCTAGGAAATTGTAACAAACAGCTTTATTAATAGCAAGGAGATGCCCTTGACCTGCTCCCCAGTGTTAATTGCCTTAGTTATGAAAATCATTATGCCCTCGCCCACATATACAGTGAGTGCTCTGTTCAGTGTCTGTGCTTGGCTTGTGCTTGTATTTCTTCTCTGACAGCTCAGCTCTTACTCCTCCTTCTTCCTCCCTCCCTCCTCTTCTTTGTCCTCCTCTTGTTTAATCCTCTGTGCTTTCCTTTTCTCCTTCTCCTCCTTCTTTTCTTCTTCTCCTTGAAATACATGGACACAGCCTTTGTACCTTGTTGGCAGGACTTTCTATGTAATAAAGTTCCACTATCTGTTTATTGTCCCATGCCTCTGGCTTTACAGTCAGCTTCTGGGTTATGAATGTTTATTCATCTGTTTAATTCCTTAACACAATCCTGTCCAAGACAGGGTTGAGATCTGGAGATCAGAATTCACCTAGTCAGATAGCTCAGTAAAAAAAACAATTCAAATTAAATAAGGCCCTTTTATTAAATAAGGTCACCTTATTTACTATTTGTTAAAAGCAAATAAGGTGACCAGCTTCAGAAAACAGCAGTCAAGGTGTCAACTTATTTGCCATGCTTTTGGTGGACCCTGAGCCAAATCTTTTCTATGGCTTGTTGATTAGACCACAAAGTTATTGGGGGGAGGAGGGACAGGTAAACAGAATCCGATTTATGTGCTGATCCTGTTTCTTCTGTGTTTCCAGCTATCTCTGCCTCTGCCACTGATACCAGGATGTGCAGGACGTTTTGCACATTGCGATCCTTTGGATGGGTTTGAAACATGTCATTCATGGGATTATTGAAAAAAAATCTCTTCTTCGTTTCAATTACTTTCTCTTACTTTTTGTTAAGTCCCTGATGTTTTTCTCCTCAGTCACTATCGTCTTTGGTAGCCACTCAAATATTTCTTCAAGATTCTTCTGAAGGCCAAGGCCATAGACGATCTCAGACAGTTTCTCAAAAAGCGCAGAAGTGCATCATATATGGCCTTGGCCTCAAGTCAAACTCTCCACTCAGGCAGAAGCCAAGGATGGTGCCATTTTGATTTTCTGAAGAGAAGACACACCTGCACATTCTCTCTCTTTGTAATATATGTTTATTGACTTTGGAGAGAAAGGGAGAAGAAGCTAGAGATAGAAACATCAATGATGAGAGAGAACCATGGATTGGCTGGATCCTGCATGCTCCCTACTGGCGATCGAGCCCACAATCTAGGCATGTGCCCTTGACTGGAATCCAATCTGGGATCCTTCAGTTCTCTGGCCAATGCTTTGTCCACTGAGCCAAACTGGCAAGGGCTGTACATTCTTTATATTGCAAGTGTTATATATTATGATGTTTTTTCTATACATTGGAAATACATGATTGATTTGTCTTCTAAATTCTCCTTGCATTTACCTACTGCATCACTTTTTTTCTAGCTTGTTAATAATTACTTCCTAACTAAATCTCTTAACAGCAGATAAAACTTAAGTGATATTTGAGGAAATCATAACTAGTATTCCTGTTTCTGAATTTCTCTCCTTCCCTTTCATTTCATTAATGTTGTTATTAATGTTTAATTCTGGTGGTTCCAGAAGTTCATCAACACCCCCTTTTTTAATTGTATAAGAACGTTTCAACTCTCTTTTTTAAAAAATCTATATTCTTTATTGTTTAAAGTATTACATATGTCTCCTTTTCCCCCAATTGACCTCTCCCAGACCATTCCTACCCGTAGCACATGCCCCTGCCCTCTACTCTCTGTGTCCATGCGTTTTGCTTATATGCATGCATACAAGTCCTTTGGTTGTTATACATGCACTGTATACCCACCCCCTCCCGCCTTCTCTCTGAGATTGGATGGCCTGTGGTCTGTTTTATTTAATGAAGACACAGAAGGCATTTTAGCTTCTATTATCATTATATGATTGTCAATTAAAATAGTTTTAGAGCCCTAGCTGGTTTGGCTCACTGGATAGAGCATCGGCCTGTGGACTCAAGGGTCCCAGGTTCGATTCTGGTCAAGGGCATGTACCTTGGTTGTGGACACATCCCTGGTTGGGGGTGTGCAGGAGGCAGCTGATCAATGTTTCTCTCTCATTGATGTTTCTAACCTTCTATCCTTCTCCCTTCCTCTCTGTAAAAAATCAATAAAATATATTTAAAAAATAAAAATAAAATGGTTTTAGAATCAAATATGAGCAATCCAAATTCTATTGAATAAAAACAGAAGCATATCAAGAAAAAGGGTGCTATTACACAGGTCCTAGAGAATCAAGAAAAATTTTCAACCACCATGAATTTTTCTGTGAAACCATTTCTACTTCTATATAAATTTTCTATTTGTCCATGAACTTTAAAAAATCTGTGCAAATTACAAATTTCTTAAAGACCTGTCATGATTTTCTTCACTAGGTTTGCACAAAAATTAACAAATTTTATTGTATTCTTCTTCCTGACTTCTAAGAAAGAAAGAAGTAATGTATATAAATGTGCTCAATCACTATAAGTTCTATTAAATGAAGTCAACTTACATATTGATAGTTATAGATATCACCCGTTAGCAATACAGAATACCATTTATTTAAAAATTATCTTCTTTATTAAGGAAAAAATTAAAAATTCTAGTTAACTAAGGTTTTATTATTTGTATGTGTGTGGATGTTTCTCCA
>PVJC01053954.1:0-10790 GCA_004026665.1 Murina feae | reverse complement strand
AAGAAAAGTTTATAAATGATGAGTCAGTAGGAAAAGTGTTACATAAAGGAGAAAAATTGTGTGAGAAAAAGAAGCCAATAAGGAAGTCAAATACAATTTTGTGTGAAGGAGATAACATTAAAAAAGAAAGTTAATAGGGGTGACCAGGCCCGTAGGGGAGGGCAGTTAGGGGGATCAGGCAGGCAGGCAGGCAGGCAGAGTGGTTAGGGCAGGCAGGCAGGTTAGCGGTTAAGAACCAGAGGTCCTGGATTGTGAGAGTCCCCAAGAACTCCATATTAGAGAGGGTGCAGGTTGGGCTGAAGGACCATCCCCCCGCACCCCCACGCCCGTGCACGAATTTCGTGCACCGGGCCCCTAGTAATAATAATAATAATAATAATAATAATAATAATAACAACAATAATAAAACAGCACAACAGTATTGTTTCTAGATCACCTGTCTCTGACTGTCCCAGCGCCTTGGGAGTTAACCAGTGTTGTCACTTGGCTATTCATCCTATTCTACAAGAGAAGGCAAATGGATGTGGAGGAAAAGAGCATCTTATCTAAAAGCACATACAGGTATCTGTTATCTTTTGTCACAAAATAGAGAAAGAGAAATAGGAACTATTATGACTGTATATCATATCTAAAATTGGGGCCTGTCAGATTTATCATAGAGCGGTGGTTTTTAATCTACCCTTTTTAACAACAAAACATCTTTGTAGTTACATTTTCTCTTCCCTCTGCATCTTTGTTTATCTGTGCATTCATATGAGCTTGATTCTAGCAGGTTTCTGTCTAGGCAATGTAATATTTTTGTCCTTTCTTTTTCTTTCTGTCTAAATCACCACCATTATCTTCCAGAAAAGTTGGCAAGCTTTTTTTATTGTTCAAATCTCAGGTTAACTGATCTCCCCATCTGACAATCCTATTGATCCTATTGGTTCCAGGCAATCTTATATTATGATAGTATTTGCTATGCTGATTTGGACTTGTTTATATTTTACCAATATACATATGGCACTCTTCAAATTAGCAGGTGTCAATCTGAGTACAACATTGATGTCAAATGGAGATCTTTAAAATATATTCAAATGCCTGAATCCCACTTGTAGAGATATCAATTCACTTGGCCTGGAGTGGGGTTCTAGTTTTGGAATATTTTAAACACTGCAGATGTTTCTAACATATAACTAAGATTGAAAACTACTGTACCTGATAGTAATTCAATATAATAAGGATTCTCATTGTAACCTATCTCTGAAAACATTTCTGGTGTTCAAGTGATACTGAGCAACAGTATTTGAATGGACTGATTTGAAGAATGTTCTCATTTGAATAATAATAGAAATGGTGTCTATGATCATTGCACATTTTTAAAAGGGTTTATAGTTATAAAATACTTTCATTTGTGCAGCTCATTTCTTTGAGAATATTTTGGATAGAGCAGGCACTTGAATTTAAAGCTGTGAATAAATAACAAGATACTGATTTTGTGATAAGCTGTATTATATTCCCTGTAAAAACACTAGAAACAACATTAGCTCCTTTGAACAAAGGTCAAACATTTCTTCAAATTATCTTGGCCATAATAACTTTTTTTAAGAGCAACATATATCTTTTTAATTATACACACACATTGTGTGTTTTATATATTTATGTATGTGTATATATAAGTAATATATGGACATATCTAATAAAAGCATAATATTGAAATTGACCATTTCTTTGGGATGCCTAAGCCACGTCCACCAGCCAATAAGAGCAGCTGTATGCAAATTAACCCAGCCAAGATGGAGGTAGGCAGTCACAGAGCTGAGTAAACAGGCAGCTTCCGTTGCAGCAGGAGTGAAACTGTTTGCCAGTCGCTGGGTTTCTCCCGGCTCCAGGCAACAGCATTGTCTCAATTATAGAAGCCTCAGAGTTGAAACAAACAGCAGTCCTGCCTGCGAATACTAAGGCAACATTGTCTCAATTATAGAAGCCAAACAGACAGGAGGCTTCGTTACCTTCATTACCTGCCTAGGCCTCGGCTTAAAGGAACAGTGTATCAATTATAGAAGATAAACTCCAGAAACCTGCTTCTAGCCAGCCTTGCTGGGACATAGGGTCAATGGGAGCTGTAGGCAGCCTGAAAAAACCCCTCAGCCCGTCACCCAGGCTGGCCACACCCCAATGGGGTGAGGGACCCCACTGGGGGGCTTGGCCAGCCTGCAGACAGCCATCAGCCCCTCACCCAGGCTGGTCAGGTACCCCAGTATGGACCTGAACCCTGAAGAGACTGTGGCCAGCCTGCGAACAACCATTAGCCCCTCACTCAGGCTGGCCAGGTACCCCAGTAGGAGCCCCAAACCTGAAGGGACTGTGGGCAGCTTGAAAGCCTGAAGATGGTCCTCAGGCCCCCAACCAGGCTGGCCACACCCCAATGGGGTGGGGGATCCCACTGGGGGGCTTGGCCAGCCTACAAACAGCCATCAGCCCCTCACCCAGGCTTGCCAGGTACCCCAGTGGGACCCAAATCCGGAAGGGACTGTGGGGAGCCTGAAAACTTCCCTTAGCTCCTCACCCAGGCTGGCCAGGTACCTCAGTAAGGACCCAATACCTGAAGGGAATATGGGCAGCCTGAAAGCCTGAAAACGGCCCTCGGCCCCTCACCTAGGCTGGCCACACCCCATGGGGTCAGGGTCCCCACTCGGGGGCTTGGCCAGCCTGCAAACAGCCATCAGCCCCTCTCCCAGGCTGGCCAGGCATGTCAGCAGATGGACATTCCCCGAGGGGTCCCAGACTGTGAGAGGGCACAGGCCTGGCTGAGGGACCTCCCGAGTGCACAAATTTTTGTGCACTGGGCCCCTAGTACACACATATACTTGTTAATATTTCCATATATTTTGGAGACAAGGTAATTTTTACAGTTTATGAAAAATGTTTAAGTAAATTTTGCTCAGAGCAAGTAATATCGGCATAGCTGGTAGTATTTTCTCTGGGTCAGATATAGCACTCAATCATTAATATATCTTTTCATGTCATATTGATCACACTCTACTCAGTCTCCACTGGCACTTGAACTAAAACAGTAATTTGATTTGACATCTCAATTGAGAAAGTTATTGAACCAAAAATCAATTATCCACTGATAACTACTTAAATGTCTTCTACTTCTCTACCTTCTACCATCACTACCTAAACCCACCACAGATTCTCTTCATTTTTAAATTCTCAAATAGAGAAAATATGTAAGAAATTAGAGCACTTGTGGCTCCATCTTAAATTCATTACAGTTATCTATGTAACTCATGAATTTATGCTATCCAATAGATGTCACACAACATTTTTGGTTCTGGGGACACAATTTTAAAAATAGAGAACAAAATAAAATCCCTTGCTAATATAAAGGTATTTTCCTAGTCAGGGAAGATGGGCAGAGGCAGGGAGTAAATAATAAACTAGAAAATTTTTTTCAGAAGACAACTGTACTAAAATAAAATAGATATGAGAAGAACATAATAGGGTTAATGCTATTTTATTTATTTTTCATATTTGATATCATGTGCAGAGAACTACAGAAATAAGATCTTCAATTAATGTCAAACTATAGTCCTTGATAGTGCCCTGCTCCTGTTTCATTAATTTGTCTATTCACTTTTACACCCTTGTCCCATCGCCATTTTGTTCTCCTATCTAAAAGTGACTATTCCAATAAACTCAGTGCATATCATACCATTTGCATGTGTTCCTATACACCCTTTTTGATAGGATGAATTGATTGTAGTGAGTCAATAGATCTCATTTTATTTTTAACTACTAGGGGCCCGGTGCACAAAAATTTGTGTACTGGGGGAGGGGGGTCGCTTAGCCCAGCCTGTGCCCTCTCCCAGTCTGGGACCCCTCTGGGGATGTCCACCTGCTGGTGTGCCTGGCCAGCCTGGGTGAGGGACCAATGTCTGTTTGCAAGCTGGCCAAGCTCCCCAGTGGAGACCCTCACCCCAGGGGGTGTGGCAAGCCTGGGTGAGGGGCCGAGGGCAGTTTTCAGGCCAGCTACAGCTCCCACTGACCCTCTGGGCCACCCGCCTGGGAATCCGATGGTGGGGTGGCGCTGGCCACCCCATGGCCTCCCGGGCGGGGGCCTCGGGGTCCGGCTGCCTGGTCCCCGCACCCTCTCCCCCTCAGGCTCCCGCCCGAGAAGGCATCCACAGGCCCAAGGCACCGGATGCCTTCCCAGGATGGAGGCTCCCAAGTTGGCGGAGGCCGCAGCCCCGTAGAAGCCACACACCGCGGCTGCGGCCTCCACCATCTTGGCTGGGCTAATTTGCATACAGAAGCTCTGATTGGCTGGTAGGTGTGGCTTACCCCGTCCCAGAGAAACGGTTAATTTCAATATTACGCTTTTATTAGTTAAGATTTTTAAACTCAAAGCTATGCTTTTCTACATGTACACCTAGTCAATTTCTTATAAGTTTGGCACATCATACGAGAGAGTACATTTATCACATTTTACTCATTCTAGGAGTTGTACTTAATATAAGAGTCTTCAGATAAGGTGATCAGTTATGTATGCAAAGTATATGCAAAATTATGTTTTTCCTATTACTGTTCTTTGAATCATAGATTATTAAAGATTAGAGTTAAAATATAATTTTATATATTATAAAACATGTGAATAGAACATTTGAACACATCTAATCATACTGACTGGGAGATAGTCCAATGCAAAGTTGGATAATTATGCCTATTAATTTAAAAAGTTCTTTTTTTTATTATTAGAGGAAAATATCTAGTGAAAAATGAAAATAGAAAAGATGCCTGGCAAAGGAGTGTCTAAGTAGAGATGCTGCCATGAAATAGCTTTAGAAAAAACAGAAATGTGTTAACTAGGAAGCTCAATTGGAATGAGACCCAAAGTGAGAACAAAATCCATCCGTCCAAGTATTGTAAGAGTAGGGCTCTGACAAATTTAAAGGTAAAGTAACAGAGAAAAGTATGTACTCTCCAAAGCCAAATATAAATTACTAGGGGCCCGGTGCACAAAAATTTGTGTGCTCAGGGGGTGGGGGTCCCTCAGCCAAGCCTGTGCCCTCTTGAAGTCTGGGACACCTCAGGGGAGATGACCACCCGCCTGCATGCCTGGCCAGCCTGGGTGAGGGGCAGAGGGCCATTTTCAGGCTGCCCACATCCCCTTCAGGGTTCATGCACTGGGGGGTGGGAGGGCTGGTGAGTGCAGGCCTGGACGTTTCCCACCGGAGGGCCCCCGATCACACATGCCTGGTGGGCCCCCACCGCTGAGGGGACACACCTGGCGCAGAGCTGGGTGGTGAGTCAGGGGCAGACGCTGGTGCAGGATCCCTTGGTGGGGCATTGCTGCTGAGCTAACACACCCAGGGTGGAGCTGGGCAGCGGACTGGCTTTGGATTCTTCACACTGTGCAGCAGAGGCTCCCGCATTCCCTGTGGAGGCCCCTGGGGGGCGGATGAAGGTAGCAGACCCTGGACGGGTGCTCCCGCACACCCCTGAGGAGGCCCCCGGGGCGGAGCCAGGCAGCTGACCCAGGATGGGCACTCCTGGACGCCCTGCAGAGGCCCCCGGGGGGCAAAGCTAGGCAGCAGACCCAGGATAGCTGCTCCTACATGCCCTGCAGAGGCCCCCGCACTCCCGCATGCCCCGGGGAGGCCCCCAGGGGGCGGAGCCAGGCAGCTGACCCCAGACAGGTGCTCCTGCAAGCCCTGTGGAAAACCCACTCTCCTCCATGCCTGGTGGAGGCCCCCAGGGGGGCAGAGCCAGGCAGTAGACCCGGGACAGGCGCTCCTGGATGCCCCAAGGAGGTCCCAGGCCGGACCCCCTCTGCACTGAGCTAACACACCTGGCACAGCTATGCCGGCCGCGGAGGCTCCTAGTGCAGAGCCACCCTGCCAGCCTCCATCTTGGCTGGGTTAATTTGCATACAGCCGCTCTGATTGGCTGGTGGGCATGGCCCTGAGCAGAGGCTCAGCCAGCCTAGGCAGGCAGTTGCAACAGAAGCCTCTGGTTTGCTCTAGCTCCATGGCTGCCGGCCTCCATCTTGGTTGGGCTAATTTGCATACCTCTGCTCTGGTTGGCTGGGAGGCGTGGCTTGGCTGGTGGGCGTGGCTTAAGTATCTCGGGTAATGTCAATTTGCATATTACTCTTTTATTATATTAGATAACAATTATTGTTATTCTTATATTTCTAACCAGAAAACATTACATTATGATTAGGCTGATGACATAGTCTAAAGTCCTCCTTAAACTGTATCAGGAACTCACTGTCTTGCATTACATTCTCCCTATGAAAAAAGTCGGGTTCCTTTTGTCATGTTTGCAAAAGAATGGAAATGTAACTTATAGAGGTAAAGCACTCATGATTAGTTGTGTTGTAAAAAGAGTAAAAATTATTTCTGTAGAGAAGTTAGCTTCCAGCCTGAAAAAAAGAAAAAGTGCAGAGTCAACTCTAAGACTCAGCAAGGAACTATGCTATGCTCTAGGTTCCCGTATTGTCTTTCATAGCATCAATGACAGACAGCTTCCAGGCACTTTCTGGAGCAAGAAAAATCTGTAGCACTTCAGTTGTCACTACTAAGTATTCTCACATTTGTAAATGGAGGCTGTGGAGTAGAACCGAGGTTGTGCTATGTCAACGTCAGGGACTGATTTATAGAACGTCTTAATGATGAAAATTAATAATTCTGTTACTTGAAGTGGGGCCTTATGATTTTTAGAATAAGCTGAGAACAGAGGAAGCCAATTAGGAGCTGCTAAGAAAGGAATATAAATCAATACATATAAAATTAAAGAAAAATCTGAAGCTTTGCCAAAGATGAACAAAAGAATTAACAGAAAACAGAATATAAAGTATTCTACAGAATATCAATAGTAATAAGATAAGGTATTTTATAATGGTAAAATTTTAAAAAAAGCAGGATCAATTTTTAAGCTTGTGGGAATGGGAGAAAAAGACAAACATACTAGACACACACACACAAAATCCCCACTTACAACTAATATGAATGACAACCATTTTTGTTGTTATTGTTGTTTTACAAAGACAACTCTAGCCCTGCTTTGTTCCTCACATGTACTAGACAAAGGCAAAGAAGAACATGTTAGATACCCAATCAGCAAATGGCCCTGCTTCCTGGCAGAATCTAATGCAAAATGATGCCCCTACTTCCTTAAGCCCTTTCTACATCACCCAGCAAAAAGCCCATCCTAACCCTTTAGGGAGACACTCCATAGTTCCCTGTGGTGGGTGTCTCCCTTGCTGCGACACATTAGTGCATCTAACTATTCAATACTAGCTAAGCTTTGCATAAAAGGCTGTGTGTGTATCTTGAAAATAGAAAGGACTTTTAACTGTTGGCAGCCTCTGATATGATATGGAAATGTAGAAATTAATCATAGGAATTGAAGTGTTATTTTTAGAATGTTCCTTAAGAAAGGGGGTGTCATTATCAGCTCAATAGCTGCATCTCTTTCTCCTCTGCACTCCATTGGGATCTTCGGGTAAATAAATGATAGTGGATGGAGTAACGGGGAGAACCCATAATTGCCATTACTATCTACTGTGCTGGAAATGACTTCTTGCCATCTGTCTTATGTAGAGCACTTCCTCAAGGCAAATATTTCACTCCTCCTACCATAACTTACTATTGTTCTTTTTCCTCTCACACTTCAGTCCCTTGACCTCTCAATTTTTCTCCAGGTTTAGTGTCCTTTTGACCCACGTCTTTCCTGTCCAGTCCAAAAATCAAGGTTGGGAATCAGAAGCACTCTTCTGTTAACATTCTGAATGTCTCACGGGTACTTTTCCATCAATACCTTCAACATGTATTATTAACACAATCAGTTGGCCTTCAAATTCTTTCAGAGTTTTCTATTTTATCTATTATCTATCTAACATCATCATCTATCTATATCTATCTATAATCTATCATCTATCTATCAATCCAGTACTACCCACTCGTTTGCAAATAATTTCTCTCATTATTATTTTTTTTTTACCTTAAGAAACACACATGCAAACAAATTTTATTTTGCATGCTCAGAAACTGAAACCAAGAGAGATTAATAACTTGTGCAGGGCTTCATGGGCAACAAATGTTAAAGCCAAAATTTGGATGTATCTGATGTCAAAGGCTTTGTGTTTTCTACTCAGTTAAAATTATTTTTATATTCTGATATTATCTGTGAAAGAAAATGAATGTGAAATTATAAATAGACGTGCTGAAAAGGACAGACATTCTTCCAGCTCTGGGATTGGACCATTGACTCTTGGTCATTAATCAAAGAGAATTAGAGCGGAGACTGTGTGAAGTTCTAGTATATCACTTACTAATTAGTAAATTGAAAATGACTTCCTTATCTTATTCTAGAGACTTCTTCTGAAAAATAGTGAAATGTTTTGATAACATCTTTGATTATTATTTGCTTATGCTACTGGGTAATAAGTAAATTTGAATTGGTATATTTGTCATATTTTAGAGGAAGTATCTGACAAATTTCCTGAGACACAAAGAGAAGACTAGACTTGTGAATATTTAAATAATGTTATAGTAATGAAAATGTAAATTTTTATGTTTCTTAAGTTAAAATTATAGAAATGTTAATGAAATGAGATGTGCTTGTATATATGCTTGATTGCATTCCCATGCTAATTTTTTATAATTAAAAATAATAAAAAGTATCAGTTAATTTCAATTAAATAAAAATGGAAAATATGAGAAACTGAGCATAAAATATATGGTACCCAGCATCCAAGATGCCTCTTAAGGACCACCTTCTCTTAGTTTTTGAGAATCCTTCATTTCTGTTCTTCTCTTTACCTTTCTGTTTTCAGTATTCCATCCACTTTTACACTAAAGTGATAAGACTTCTCTGGATCTAGAACCTCTAACTGAAATCTGAACTTTTCAGTTTTGGGTTTTTTTTTAATATATTTTATTGATTTTTTTTTTTAACAGAGAGAAAGGGAGAGGGATAGAGAGTTAGAAACATCGATGAGAGAGAAACATTGATCAGCTGCCTCCTGCACACCCTCTACTGGGGATATGCCCACAACTAAGGTAAACGTCCTTGACCGGAATCGAACCCAGGACCTTTCAGTCTGCAGGCCAACGCTCTATCCACTGAGCCAAACCGATCAGGGCAACTTTTTGGTTTGTCATCCTTGCTACATTTGGCATTGGCTGACTCCTCACTGACAAATTTTATCTCAACTGGCTTATCTCTCAGACACTATGAAACTTGACAGTGAAAATAATTCTTGGCTGATAAAGTAATTTGATATGTAGACTACAGAAAAATCCTAATTATAGCCAGGATTTCAATTTATCAAGGGACTACTTTCTGAATACTAGGTGCCTATTATGAAAATAAGTTTTCTGGGAAAGGTCTACTTAAGTTCCTTATGCACATTTAGCCTCTGCACTCCATCGTGAGGTGGCAGAGGTCTGTCCTAGGGCCTCGGAGCCAGGCAGAGAGCTCCTGTGTCCCACCAGCTACTCTCCAATCACAAGTATTTCTCCACACCCACATTGCACCAAGCATGTAGGTGTTTTCTGACATCACAGAGGATAAGTTGAAATCTTCCACTCACTAAGTCTTTAAATATAAAGATTTTATATAGAGATGCATACTTTACATTTTAAAACTAGAGGGAAAAATCACTTATATTTCTATTCTGCAAGATAAATCAATTTAGGAAATCTTATGGATAACATGGTAACTATTGTTAATACTGTATCATATATTTGAAATTTGCTAACTGGGTAGATATTAAGTATTCTCACCACAACAGTATAATATGTGGGATGATTGATCTGTTAATTAGTTTGATTTTGGTTGTCATTTCATAATGTATACATATATCACACTTTACACCTGAAATATATACAATTTATTTTGGTCAAGTATTCACCTGTAAAGCTAGAAGAATATAAAATGCTATCTTGTATATTATTTATTATACAGTACTAGAGGCCCAGTGCACAAAAATTTGTGCACTCAGGGTGTTCCCTCAGCCTGGCCTGTGCCCGCTCCCAGTCTGGGACCCCTAAGGGGGTGTCCACCTGATGGTGTGCTTGGCCAGCCTGGGTGAGGGGCAGAGGGCCATTTACAGGCTGCCCACAGCCCCTTCAGGGTTCGGGTCCCTACTGAGGTGCCTGGCTGGAAGCAGGTATCTGGAATTTATTTAACTTCTATAATTGAAACTTTGTTGCCTTGGTCCCCCACTCAAATCCTGGGTTGCCCCTGGTAACCCAAGGTCCCATCCTGGCAGGTATCTGGGGTTTGTTTCTCTTCTATAATTGAAACTTGGCTTCCTTCATTGCCCAGGGCAACTCCAGCTCTGTTTGAGTTATTTTGCATGTCTGCTCCTGATTGGTCGGTGGGTGTGGCTTGTGGGCATGGCTTATGGGTATAATGGGTGAGGGTTAATTTGCATATTACTCTTTTATTACATTAGATCATATATTCATTTATATAAAATAATATATAAATTATAAAAATCACTCTCAACTGACATGCTAAAAGTTAGAACATTATAAATTTCTGATTTTGTAAAATTTATAGTTCAGTGGATGAGAAATAAATATGGCATAATATAGTGTCATAGGGTTATAAAAATATGAATAAAACTAGGGGCCCGGTGCACAAAAATTTGTGCACTCGGGGTGGAGGGAGTCCCTCAGCCCGGCCTGTGCCCTCTCACAGTCTGGGACCCCTCAGTGGATGTCCTATGATGGCCCCAGTCTGCCAGGCGCCTTTTGTGTGTGTGTGTGTGTGTGTGTGTGTGTGTGTGT